>JAESVK010058217.1:0-13756 GCA_017140935.1 Hamamelis virginiana | reverse complement strand
AATGTACAAAAAGACAAGTAAGAATGAGAGAATTTATGTGCTAAACAGTTAAGTTCCCCTACAAAGGCTCAATGGTGACATTGAAGGGAGATTCTGAGATCACTCCTACCCGTGTACCTATCTGTGAGATCAAGCCAAAGATCGAAGAAGTACTATTGATAGGTTTTGAATACATACAGTGTGTAGAAGTTGAATCTGGATGTAAAGAGAAGATGGTGCTAGACTACAGTCCATATGGGAATATGCAAGTGGGTCAAATCATGAAAAATATAGGCTTCTTTCCAGGAATGGGCTTAGGTCGTCGTCATCAAGGCACACCTAATTCTATCGAGTATCCTTCAGCAATCTACCCTTTTGGATTAGGCTATCAAAGTACTAAAGTTGACAGAAAAGAGATAGCACAGAAAAGAAGAGAAAGACAATTGGCCAAAGAAGAGGGACGAGTCCCTAACCTCACTCTGAAACCTTACCGGCCCACTTTGAATGGGGCTTTTGTCAAAGAAGGGGACGATTTCCCTTATTGTGGGTTCCCCGAGCCCATTTACCTTGAAGATCAGAAAGTTAGGGTTCTTGGGTTTGAAATCTTCTTCAACACACCATTACCTCTCTCTCCAACTACCATCACAGCCGAAGAGCATACAGAGTTTGATTGGGTCGACCACATCGATGAAGTCGCCATAGGGGCTATGTTCAAAGAGATCGCCTGCATCGAAGAGCATGTTCATGAACCTAATTCTATCCACCTCATTGAAGATACCATCAGTCCATTGACCAACTGGAGCCTTGAGTATGAGCCTCGAGTTGAAGACTCAGTCATGGAAGATTCACTACCATAAGATGATAGCTTGTAGGATTTCTATGCTTGTAGAATAGGACTTTCGTTTTTCTTTCGTTTTTCTTTCTTTTCAATAAAATCATCCATCTTTTGTTAGGAGGCGAATGATAGCTTTAGTTTTGTTATCCCACTTTCTTCACGATTAATAAAGTATTCATTTTTCTTCATTCTTTGCATTTGCAGCTTATCCCTTTTGTCTTCTATGGGTGTGTATGGCATGAATATAGATCCTAGAGAGGATGTTCCTCCTGAGTTTGAACAACGAAGGGAAATGGAACATGCTCAACCTAATGTGGATGAATTAATATCAATTAATTTAGGATCCGATGAATCGCCTAAAATAATTAAAATTGGGGCAACTCTGTCACCGCAAGAACAAGAAAAATTGGTAGGATTATTGAGAGAAAACATAGAAGTATTTGCATGGTCGTACAAAGATATGCCAGGGATTGACACCGACATAGTGCAACACTTTATCCCTACTAATCCCGGGGTAAAGCCGGTGAAACAGAAGTTGAAGAGAATGAAGCCAGAGTGGGCACTAAAGGTCAAAGATGAAGTAGTGAAGCAGATGAACGATGGATTTCTCTAGGTAGTAGAGTACCCTGAGTGGTTAGCTAACATTGTACCGATACCTAAGAAAGATGGGAAGATTAGAATGTGCGTAGACTTCCGGGATTTAAACAAGGTATGCCTTAAAGATGATTTTCCGTTGCCACACATAGATATTCTGGTAGATAGTACCGCCGGTCATACTCTGTTATCCTTCATGGACGGGTTCTCAGGTTAAACTAGATAAAGATGGCCCCTGTAGATATGGAGAAAACTTTTTTCATTACTCAATGGGGGACCTTTTGTTATCGAGTTATGCCCTTTGGCCTAAAGAACACTGGTTCTACCTATCAGAGAATGGCAACCACCTTATTGCATGATATGATTCATAAGGAAGTTGAGGTGTATGTGGATGATATGATCGTGAAGTCTAAGGATCGAGAAAGCCATTTCGAAGCTCTAGGCAAGTTTCTTCAAAGAATTAAGCAATATAACCTGAGATTGAACCCTCAAAAGTGCGCCTTTGGAGTAACTGCAGGGAAATTGCTGGGATTTATGATCACTCAGAAAGGAATAGAGGTCGACCCGGGGAAGATTAAAGCCATCACGGAGATGCAGCCGCCAAAGACAGAAAAGGAGATTCGAGGATTCTTAGGCAAAGTTCAGTTCATCAGTCGATTTATAACACAGCTGACCATGATTTGTGAGCCTATCTTTAAGCTTCTTAAGAAGAATGTGCCCACGAAGTGGAATGATGCGTGCCAAGAGGCCTTTGAAACCATCAAGAAGTACTTGAGCAATCCACCAATATTAGTTTCCCCGCGGCAAGGTGAGCCTTTGCTACTTTATCTAACACTCACTGAAACTGCGATGGGAGCTATGTTAGCTCAGTATCTCTCATAATCCCGTAAGGAGAATGCGGTGTACTATTTGAGTAAGAAGATGACTGACTATGAGGTTAAATATGACGCATTAGAGAAAACATGTGTGGCACTGGTGTGGGTTACCCAAAAGCTCCGCCATTACATGCTGTCATTTCAAGTGCAACTCATTAGTCGCATAGACCCCCTGAAGTACTTATTGGAGAAGCCAGTGTTATCCTATAGGACAGCCCGTTGGTTATTGCTATTAGCAGAGTTCGACATTCAATATGTGTTGCAGAAATCAGTGAAAGGAAGAGCAGTGGCAGAGTTTCTAGCAGAACATCCGTCGTCAATAGAAAGACCGTCTGAGTACCAGTTTCCCGACGAAGAGATACTAAAAGTAAGTAAAGAGCCTTGGAAAGTTTTCTTCGATGGGGCTTATAATAAGATAGGATGTGGAATAGGCGTGTTGTTAGTCACTCCGGAGAATAACTTGATACCATTATCTGTTAGGTTATTCTTCGATGCTACTAATAATATAGCCGAATATGAATCCTGTATCCTAGCATTGGAAGCTGCCTTGGAGTTAGGTGTGGAAGAGTTGGAAGTATATGGGGATTCCGCCTTGATCATATGTCAGACTAGAGGAGAATGGAAGACTCGGGATAAGAAGTTGTTACCCTACCATGAGTACTTAGAGACTTTGGTGAAAGAATTCCGTCGAATTGACTTCTTTTATCTGTCTAGGTTAAAGAATAAGTTTGTGGATGCCTTAGCCACTCTAGCATCTATGGTAGATATCCCTAAAGATGAAGGTGTAACTCCTTTTATTATTGAGTCCCGAGAAGAACCGGCTTACTGTTGTGTTATCCAAAAAGGAGAGCCGAATGATGGAAAGCAGTGGTACTATGACATCCAACAGTTTGTAGAAAAAGGGGAATATTCGAAAGAGGCGTCATCCGGAAAGACTATAAGAAGGTTAGCCAGTCAGTAGATCCTATATGGCGGGAAGCTGTACCGAAGATCACATGATGTAGTGCATTTGTTGTGCGTCAATGAACAAGAAGCTGAAAGAATAGTGTTGGAAGTGCATGAAGGGGCTGGGGCTCCGCATATGAATGGATACATGCTGGCTAAGAAGATCGTGAGACTAGGGTATTATTGGTCAACCATGGAGAGGGATTGCAATCTACATGTCAAGAAGTGTCATAAATGTCAAGTGTTTGCAAGTGGAAAACATCAACCCTCGATGCCACTCACTACCATGTTTTTGCTATGGCCATTTGCAACATGGGGTATTGACATCATTGGCAAGGTAACCCCCCGCAGCCTCAAATGGGCACGAGTACATCCTGGTCGCGATAGATTATTTCACCAAGTGGGTAGAAGCTGTGTCCTCCAAGACATTGAATGCCAAGCAAGTAGCGAGGTTCATACAGAATGATATCATCTATCGGTATAGAGTGCCCCACGAGTTCATCTCCGATAATGGACAGCATTTCCGAAAAGAAACCGAAGCGCTCCTACAAAAGTATAGTATCAAGCATCATCGCTCATCTCCTTATAGACCACAGATGAATGGGGCTGTTGAGGCAGCGAATAAGAATCTCAAGTCGATCTTGAAAAAGACCACCGAGACTTACAATGACTGGCATGAGAAATTACCACTAGCATTGTGGGGATATTGCACTTCCATTAGATCATCGACTGGGGCTACACCTTTTTCACTCGTATATGGAATGAAAGCGGTATTGCCTATAGAGTTAGAAGTCCCGTCGTTAAGAATTGCCATGGAGAGTCAACCGGCGGAGGTAGAATGGGTAAGGAACGGGTATGAAGAGTTAGCTCTACTGGATGAAAGGCGATTGAGGGCACTGTACCACATTCAAGGGTATCAAAGAAGAATAACCAAGGCGTTTGGTAAGAAAGTGAAGCACAGAGGTTTGAAGAAAGGGGATTTAGTACTAAAAAAGATCCGAGCACCGATCCATGACCCTCGAGGAAAGTTCAAGCCCACATGGGTAGGCCCTTACATCATCAGAGAAATACTGTCAGGTGGAGCCGTGAAGATTGCAGACATTGACGGGAATGAATTCTCTCAACCTACCAATTTGGATCAATTGAAGAAGTACCACATATAAAAATAAAAAATAAAAATAAAAAAAAAGCCCACTAGGTAGAAAACCTGAAAAGGCTGCCTAGGCAAAAATTAGGATATTCAAATAATAAAAAAAAACAAAATCAAGCTCGCTAAGTAGAAAACCTGAAAAGGCTGCTTAGGCAAAAGTTAGAGCAAGTAAAAAAAAAAAAAAAAAAAGAGTGGATTTCTTCAATTTAATTCATGAACTACGAAGACCTGATTCCCCAAATATCACAAAGATTTAGAGAAAAATGACAAAGCATTGCATCAAGGACGGGGATACGTAGGCAGCCCATAAAGTTACTTTGGGTGTGGTCTATTTCTTGTAAAAACACCAAGACTTTGGTTCATTTGTAATTATTAAGGGATATTTGTTGAGATTTTAATAAAATTGATATTTATTAATCTATAAAGGGTAGAAACCTTTTGAAAGATTTATTACATGCCATATGTGTCCATAATTCCTATTTTCTTCAAATCTTACATTGCCTAGAAAAGTAAAACAAAACATATAATCCCTAATCTACTCTAAGTCCTTCTCGCTCTGCGGGCTTGGGCTTCATTCTCATTTCCCCTGTTTCTTTTAGTCGTCCTAACTCGTGACGCATCTGGTGGAAGTGATGAACCTGTCGACTGAGTTGTAACTCGAGAACCATAAATGAGGCTTCGAACCTTATCCTTCATAGCCTGCACCTTTGAACCCAAGTCTTGTTTAAGCCAAGCCCGGTACTCCCCATCAAGCCTAAAAGGCCCATTGCAATCCACTACCTGACTCAAACATAAGCCTGAAGCCTATTTCTTCATAGCCCAAGATACCAAAGAAGGAGTAGCTGCCTCTACCCCATGAACATGCCCTTTGATAAGGAGGTTTGTTTGAGCACGGCCCATCTGGCGAAGCACACAAGAAGCCCAGTAAAATGATGTATGCTTTAGGCCCATAAGCTTCACCTGATAACATCCCGAAGTGTGTAGTACATACTCTTCACCACAGTCCCATATATCCACATGCCACTGAATATCTCTCCAAGTCAGAGAAGAGAAGAAGATGATCATGTCCTGAATTGAGCGACGCTCAAGAAACAAAAGCTTACGCAAACAATAGGTATGGGACAAGTGTTTGGGCCCATTGAGAGGAGTGATCAGCTTGAGTCTCTCAACCAACCACATCTGAAGGAGAATAGGGCTACCCATAATGCAAGAAGCAGAGTTGGAATGAAAGTGGTCAAGACCGTTTAGGGTTTCAGCTAGCACTAGAGGGATGATGTTATGAGACTTCGACAATGGTAGAATGAGCTCACATGTTTCAATACAATAGGTATGAAAGGGGTTCCGTTCGAAACAAGAAAACAACCTACTATACATAAAGCGAGTGTGTACTGGGTAGGCCTATGAAGAGCTAGTGGTTTCCCCCTTCCCTCAAGAAAAATGAAGCTAGTTTGAGAAGATCAATGGAGTTTTCATGGATATATGAAGAAGCTTCCATAGGCGAGAGGTCAAAGAGAGAAGAAAAGGTTCGGAAGTAACCTCGACGGATGGTAGGAAAGATGAAGGGACCAGTAACAGAGACATTCATCAAGGCACAAAACTCTTCAAATAAAGGACATACCTCTTCGCAGTTAAAGCGAAATACAAGAAGATCAGAGTCCCAGAAGTGGATCACAGAGTTGAGAAGCTTATCTTCAAGCTTCACATGACAGAGAAAGAACCACGAAGTCAGGCCGAATCGTGCAAACACCTTCTTGTCTTCTGCCCTCATACTTGCTACGAATAGGTTGACGATCAACTTAAGAGCTTCTATTGTGTTTAGTGTGATGAAAGTGAGACTAGAGGTGTGTTTTTATAGCTTTTTGGCAAAGAAATCGAGTTAGAGGCGAAATAGAACTCTCAAAACGTCAAAATAATCAAAAAATGGGAACCAAGGTCGATGACCATCCCCCAAAGGACGGCCAACCGTCCCCTAGGGACGGCCAACCGTCCATGGAGGGATGGTCATCCATCCCTGTGAAAGAATAAATGTGTAGGAAGGATTCGCAGCGGAAGACAAACTATAAAATTTTATAAAAACAAGAATCCATCCATTCATATTCAAGCAGGAAATCGAAACAAGCATCGGATCATGAATAATACAAGTACAAGAATTAAACAACTTTAAAACATTGACTTACTTGATTTGCCATTGATGAAACCTCGATCGCATCCTAGCTTCAAAGTGTATGAAGCCTCCAAGGTATCCACACGAACCCAAGATTCCATAAGCTCCTTGCACTTGTTCAACTCTTGAATCAATGCAAGATGGAGAGGGAGAGAGAGAGCAATTCGACCATGGGAGAAAGGCACTCTAGGGCCGGCCTCCTCTAGGGAATAATAAAAAGCCACTCTTCCTTTTTAGGGTTAGGATGTTCTAGTGCTAGCATGCACCCTCACCTTATATATTTATAGATAAATACTAGGGTTTCTAATATTTGCAACTTAGTCCTCCTTCATTAACCTTTAATTAAAGAGCCCAAGTAAGTTACATAAAATTAGAAACTAACCCCTCTCCTAACTTAAAGAACTCACTTGTGTCCTTATGTGTGTGACCCTTTGGGTTCATCCCAACCTAGCAGTGGACAGGGACATCTCTATGTCTCCTACAATAGAAAGTTTCTATTTTTAGGTTCAATTGGAATAATTCCAATTATGCCCTCATTGATAACACTTTATCAATAGGCCTACACTGGTCATGAGTGACATCTAGCAACATATCATGGCGTACCCTAGGTGTGGGTGAATAGCGGAACCATATGAACCCTTCATGTTACTTAATCCTTCATCCCCTAATGTCACTGTTAAGATATTCAGGCATGGTTATTAAGTCAAACCATATCTTAACAACTTGTTAAATGATCCACAAAATATAATTCTCAATAAGATAAACTCATGAAACACTTTTCACAGTTTACCTATCACCATGGCCATGGATTTCACACTGAGAATTATCTTTGTGAACGAACCTTGACATTCTCTCTCATCAAAGATGAAAGTGATTATTCCTTCTTGCGCACTCATTTACCTTCATACATAACCCTACTAGAGCCAATGAGTACCGATTACACCCTTGTGGTTAAGGATGTACAAGATACTATCAAACTCAAGTGACCTATGCATAAGATAACTATGGTGCCTCAGGTCTAAGGATTACCAAATCAATGGTCGTAACAAAAGAATATTCTTTTGACTAATCTCCATAAGAACATTCTAGCAGATCATATTCAGTGTACATATTCTCTAATATGCACCCACAGATTAACTATAGTGTCACTACACCGATAGGAAAGACTACCTATCCTCCCAATTGGAGCCAGTTTAAATCTCTGCTACTCTTAACGGTTTATTAAATATCCACTTTAATAAACCTATGAGTAGGAACTTGTTTAGAATAAATGTGTACTAGAAATATGAGTCTCCATATCTCAACAACTTTGAGATACATATTTCTTCTATCATTTATTCATGGACCTTATCATATATATATAAATACATACGATAAGTTGTACCTTCAAATACATATAATATGAAATTGATATGTCCTTTAGGATTGGTTTTAGGGCATACCTCTAACAATCTCCCACTTGCACTAAAGCCAATCACCATAGTATCGTATACTAGTCTTCGCAAGATAAGGCTTCTAACACACACAGGTGTTAAGGCAAAGTAGATTTATGCAAAACTCCTTTTGCATATTATTATTTTCAATAATAGTAATTAAACTAATATCCTCTGCCAACTCTGATGTCCTAGTAAATGAGACCTGTGTTCTCGAAAGAAAACGCCATACTCTAAACATCCTTTTAGGCAATTTGTAAATAGCATCCCTTTATAAAATTTCTTTATACATGCAAGTATTTCATTCTTAAACTCTTTTAAGAATATACTTGTATCTATTCAGAATCCCTATTCTGAATCATCAATCAATATCTGCTAACAACCATTTGCAGCATAAATGATATTGACTTAAGTACATAAGTTTTAATCATATGAGTCTCCATATTTCCCAAATATTTTGCTCATATGAAATCCCTCACAAAATCGAATTTTTGAGAGATTTGAATTCCTATAACGGTTATAGAATTCATAATACTACGTTAGTATTTAAAGTATGTACTTTATAAAGAAAATCAAGAATAATATCGATGACTCGCATGCTCCCACTTTCCTTTTTGAAACAAGGTATCTTATGTATTAAACTTTTTAATAACATAAAATTCCTTTTGATGTTTCATAAAGGTATAGTTCTCAACTATTGTGGAAACACTATTTTCTAATAACTCTTTATTTGAGAAAACAAACTTTTGAAGTTTATTTGAAATATCTCATATTTCCAAATAATTTCCAAACTTTATCGTTTAACATATTTAAGGTCTATTAGTGATATAAGATTCAACCAAATATTCTCAATATTTTTCTTTTAGTTTTACTTCATATGAATCATTTGAACTCTTCAAATATTCATAGTTTTGAATCATTTGAACGCTTTCAAACATTCAAATAGCTATGAAGTATACAAACTAAAATTTAAGGTTTATACATCTTATGTATTATCCTTTTTAATCTCCTTATAAAATAAGGTGATTGGTTCATATTAATTAATGAATCAAAATTCATTTATTAATGTGATCCTTAAGGTTGAATCCTTATATATCTTTTCATGCATTTATTCAAAACATTCAAAAAGAGTATAGAACTTTAAATCAATTGCCAGAATTAATCCAAAATATCTAATATTATGAATTAACTGTTTTAAATAAAAACTTCAAATAAGAAGTATTAAAACACTCGGCAATATTAATGAAGTTTCTATGAACTCTAAATAAACTAATCAAGTATCAAGTTTCAATGTTAAATGTATCAACTGTTGATTCATTTCCAAACAAAGAAAGCTTGACATCTACTTGATCTCCCGCTTCCATTTGTTTCTATATACAATCGTATTGTACTATAAAACACAACTAGGTATCGGATACCATAAGCAGAATAATACTAATTCTTAATTAGTAAATGAATAAAGCATAGGACGTACCATTAGAAGAACCATTCTTCAAACTAGGTACTCCTTGCAGTTTCTCTTCCAATGACATAACTTACCGCACTTGAAACTCTTTCCTTTAGACTTCTCTTTCTTAATGCCTCATTTTGGCTTATCATGAGACTTCTTCTTCTTTCCCTTGCCCTTAGGTTCGGTCTTAGAAGTGGAAGTTCCATTGATAGCCAAAACATTCCCTTTGGGTTCCTTTTTCAAGGTCTCCTAACAATCACTAGCATATTCATCAAATCAGTGAGGGAAAGATTTAGATGAATTACTTGTGACTTGCAGGAAGGGAATGAAGCAAGATGTCAATGCTCCTATCAGCAGTGATCTTAACACTTAAGATCATGCACCAAGTAAATGTATTAGATCATCTTGAGACAGAGCTCATAAACAGATGTCCCATTCATTATCTTATAGGAGAAGAGTTCACTAATAGGATTGTACTTTACAATTCTATTCTGTGAACCACAAGGTTCCCTCAGATGTACCATACATCATTGTCAAGTCACTTACTATAAGTGTCTTTCTTCTCCTTATATGCCCCCTTATGACAAAACATTGGGGCATGGGGCATTGACCACGTAGTCTATTTTATCAGCAGCTAAGACTAGGTTTCTTAAACCAGTCTTGGAAGTTTTGGACCAGTTAAACGATTGTCATTTAAATATTCTAGAGAGTAGGTTTAAATGAGCTATCTACAACAGAAAATAATAATAAATTTCATATTAAAGAAACATAAAAATTTTTTGTCTTTAACTTCTATGTTACCTCCCACTATTTTGTTCAAATCCCATACACCCTAGGATGAGACTTGGGAATTTCAAAAGATTGAATTTCCATAGTAGGGATTGGGGTCCCATTAAGAATTAGTACCCTCACATGTTAGTTTCTTGGATACTAACCCTTAATGAGTGGATAACTCTTTATCCTAATGCTTCACCTAAGCACGTTCCAATCATCCTTTAGCCTCTAAAATACAGTAACCTCACATAATAGTTTCTTGGTTAGTGTACTTTAGTTAAATCACACCTACCATTCACATGAGTATGGTCAATTGAATGTGGCATCCCTCACATGTTAGTTTCTTGGTAAGCCCCATTATCGCACCTCATGATATCCAATATGTAACAAGCTGGTTTGAACCTTCATAATGAATGTGTTCCCACATATCGGCAGCCAAACACATCCACCACAAAGAATCTCCTATCTTGTAATGGTAGGAGGCTAGGATAAAGCCCAAGGCCTCTTCCTTACAATTTAATTTTGTAGTAAAGGGGTTTTGTGAAATGTCTCATTTTAACAGCATACATCACATGCATATAAGCAAATATATATCACATACATATTTAGTTAAGACCATAATAATATTTAGTTAAGACCAAAATTTATTATTAGTCCTCAATTATCCTCCCACTGTCCTCCTAGAGGTTATGGTGGATTCATCTCGAACATATAATTGATTAGGTCTAGGCCCTAACTAGCATACATCACATATATAAATGGGCCTTTGGTATGATTATGGACTTTCAAGGTGGGTTCAAGCTTTGAGCCAAAAAGATGAACCCTAGGTCTAAAGTGTGGGTTGGTGATCGTAATAAAATCCTATGTAACTATTACATAGCGACAAACAAATCTTCTTCAAGATCTTGATGTCCTTGCCAAGTCCTTCTCAAGTTCTTGCTTTTCCTCTCGAACAAGATTCCACCATGTATCTCGGGTCCACCACTCGCCTTCTTGAATTGAAAAATACAATTTATAAAAGAAAGAAGGGGATTAAGGGAAAAAGGGGATACATAGGGATAGAGAGGGAAAGAGGCATGCAAGCCTCAAATAATTACATCACCTTATTTAAACAACTTTTAAATACAATCCCAAAAATAAACCATACACATCACATGCGGCCAATCTCATCACATTTAATTGGTCTTTAAGTCCATAATCACCCATTCACAATTATACAATCGCATTGCATAAAAAGAAAGCAACATACAGTAAAAGGCAATGATGGCAATGGCATATAATTAATTAAAGTCATGTTATTATTATCTCATAACAATAACAAAGATATTATCATTATCTTATAATAATAATAAAGTCCTTTTAATCTTATTAAAAGGATTCCATCATATCTCATATGATTATACTAGCTTCTTTCTTAAAACAAGTAAAACCCCTAATTGTCACAACTAGGGTTTTAATTATACATAATTTAATTTGAGAAATTATCCTCACAACTCCTACCATGCATTTAACACTTTAATATGCCTAGTAGATTAATCACTATTAACCTACAATGGGGGAATAAATAATAACTCAAAATGAATATTCTAAGAAAGAAACAATTTCTGTTTTTCAACAAAAAATTCAGAATTCAGCTACTGTTTTAGGACTAATCTTTCCTATATTAAAACTAACTTTTAATATGTGAGAATACTCTATTTCACAAGGATTTTCAGTCCTCTTTTAAATGGCATAGGTCTCGTTTCGTGATTCCAACGTTTGGTATCACTTTAAAGCAATTTGTGACATGAACTCCAATCCATGACAGATTCTGGAATTTCTTCACAAATGACTTTATGGGGCCTAACCTAGAACGAATTTAAGTCATGGGAATACTTCAATTCACTAGGTTTTTCAGTCCTCTTTCCAATAGCAGGGGTCTCATCACTTGATTCTAACGTTTGGAATCACTTTAAAGCATTTTACGATAGAGAGTCAGAATTTCCAGATTTGACTCTTAATCACAAAAAACTTAATTCGGCTAACCTAGGTCATAACAAATCATGGGAACTGTTCCTAGACTTAGTTAAGACCTTATATTAATGAAGTCGATAGGTGGCATGCTTTGAAAATCATTAAAACCATTTTTCATAGATTTTACAAAACATACATAGTTGCTGCCCAGAAATTACAGCAACCTTGTTTAATTTTAAAACGATTTTAAAATTAATCCAAACAATATAAAATCATGTCAAAACGATTTTAACATGTTAATATATCGTTAAGAAATAGCCCTAAATAATTTTAAACAAATTAAAATGTTAAAAAATCACATGTATTGCTCAAACTCTCAAGAACACCAAAAAGGAGTTTTTACAAAATTAGTTTCTTGTAATCTTCTTGTTATTCACTTTTAATTTTCAAAAATATCAAGAATGATTTTTATTTTTTTTTAAATCATCAAGAACAATTTATAAATCATGTGAATAACATAAGGCTTGAAACCAAACAAATAACAAAGCCCATTAGGGTTTCCAAAACCCTAGTGGCCGTCCACTATAGTGAGAGAGAGAGAGAATGAGCTAGTTAGGGTTAGGGTTAGGGTTTCTCAAACCTTACCTAATCCTATCAAGTTAGGGTTTCCATAAACCCTAATTACGGCTGCATAATTTCCTAAATCCTCATCATTCAAAATAGGTAAGAATCAAATCACATTAAGAAACTTTCCTAGTACTTGAACAATTCAAAAAGGAAACAAATAAGTTGCAAGATTTGAATTAGGGTTACTAAAATAAATCAAGAAACTTTCCACCATTGTTAATACTTTAACAAAGAACTCCATTAACATTTAAATTTAAACAACTTTAAATTAAACAAGATACAAGTATCAAGATTCAATTTAAACACTTTTAAATTTAATCAAGAATCCATGTAAACAAGTTCTAGGGTTCCATAACCTTAGTAGCCGTAATCCAAGAGGGGAAAATCCCTCATAGCCGTGAACCCCTTAGGGTTTCCTAAACCCAAGTTGCCAAAATAGCTAGGGTTTCCCAATCCCAAGCTTGATGCATCCAAGTTTCTAAAAAACAAGAACATCATCTATTTAATCAAGACTTTCTAAAACTTCAAGATTCAATCATGGCCATTGATTATAGGGTTTCTAAAACCCAAATCATTAACAAACCATCATCAAGAACCAACTAGGGTTTGTAAACCCTAGTGGCCGAAATCATCAAGAGAGAGGAGAGAGAGGGGCGGCCACTACCATTAGGGTTTCATCAAACCCTTAAATCAAGAACACCAAAGGGGTAAAACCCCATGGCCGTGCATACTAGGGGGCTGTCCCCATGGTGGCCGAAACCTATCTAGGGTTTCTTCAAAACCCTAGTTTGCCATTTAACCCAAAAACAATACATGAATTCATCAAGAACCCCATGACCGAATTCTATAGGG
The DNA here is from genome assembly GCA_017140935.1 of Hamamelis virginiana. Taxonomy (NCBI): domain Eukaryota; kingdom Viridiplantae; phylum Streptophyta; class Magnoliopsida; order Saxifragales; family Hamamelidaceae; genus Hamamelis; species Hamamelis virginiana. The sequence continues at coordinate 125 of JAESVK010058217.1, read as the reverse complement.
TTCAAGAACCCATATTAAATCAATTTTAATTAATTAAAGCCATTACATGCCATCATTTATTCATGATCATGCTTGATTTGGCTCTGATACCACTGAAAGAATAAATGTGTAGGAAGGATTCGCAG
>JAESVK010058215.1:0-11677 GCA_017140935.1 Hamamelis virginiana | reverse complement strand
AGAATATTGTGCACATTTTTGAAAAATGATTTAAGGCCATTTTCTTCAAGTCTTTGTGCCGTGTTTATTTTTGTTAGAGTTTAGGACCTCCGTAGTACCCTATTTTGAGCCTAAAAGTTGCCAATTTTTTCGATAACTTAGCAGCCATGGGTAACGAGGTGTCTCTTATACATTTTGTTGGTATAAAGTGTCAGTTAGTGTGAAATTTTGTTCAAAATAAGCCAATTTTGAAAAAGTCAAAATTTTGACCTTCTCTATCGATAGCCGCTTAGCGCTATCGATAGAGGCTATCAATTTTCAAAAAAAATAAAACTCATTTCAGCGGCAGAAGGGCATGGCTATCGATAGCGGGGGTTCGCTATCGATAGAGATCGCGAACTTAGCCTTTTTAACCTTCTTCTCCCGCGCGAAACCGTCCATTTCCTCCACTGTTCATCCCTGAAACCTCCATTGCTGCCGTGTCCCTTCGCCTTCAAGCTCATTTTTCGACCACCCCAGCCCTCCATTTCGTGCAAACAAATATTCGTTGCGATCCTCGTGACATTTAGCACATTTCTGACCAATCAGAATTTGCGTTTACTCCACTTCATTTGGTCGCCATTTTTGCACTTGAGTCGCAGTTCGGCGAGGGTAGTTACACCGGCATCTTCTTCATTCCCGACACTTCGTGAGTGCCCGTTCACTTTCTAAAAATTTTGAATTTTTCTTAAAATGGCGTAGTTTTGTTTCATATGTCATAGCATAATTAGTGTACGTAGGTTTTTGCATGTAAAAGTTGACAATATTATTTTTGGGTTAGAGTTTTGTCATATAGTAAATACATTAGTCTTTGTTATGTATGTTACTGCATTGAGTTGGGTTGATGCCTGGATGATAGGCAGTGATGGAGATGTGGTAGGGCCTGGATGTTAGGCTATGCATGGGCTTGCATGCTCTTATACGTAGGTTTTGGAAGTATTAATAATTGATGCCTGGATGATAGGCCAGTCTTGGAATTTTGAGATGGGTTATAAAAATATCGTGTGGGGTAATAAACTTGCTGTGTTGTTCGTTTGATCTGTGTTGAAAAAAAACAAATATATTATGAGTATCTCTGAAAATTTTTCTTACTGCTGATTGTGGTCCTATCTGCTGCCGTGTGTGTGTAAAAATTATAGAGCTATGGTACGCCAAAAGACCACCGGCAGGAAGGGCGTGGCTTTTCTGGAGCCGATACAGCCAGTTCAGAGATCGAGGAGGTCTGCAGATACCAGCAGGGGCAAGGCCCAGCGCACACAGCCCGATACCTCGGACAGTTCTGAGTCCGAGGTGCCCGCAGCACCCATGCGTAGACCCTCATCTAGAGGGCAATCATCTGCACAGCCACCTATGTCTGCACCTCCGTCTAGCTCACAGTTTGCGGAGGAGGAGTATATTTTTGAGCACTCGGATATCGGCGAGACTGGCTAGCCGCGCATGCCTCGCGAGTTCGAGAGTTATGCAGAGACTGAGACTGGGTCGAGGAGATTACTGACCCGTAGATCCGCGAGACCATGGCCAGTGATTCTGTCCGCGAAGAACTTCAATGTGGAGCGTTATGTTGACCCGAAAGCCTTCAGATATGAAGGCTTGCTCGTGGAGACCCTGCAGGACAGACACCTCAGCACCTGGCTGAGGAAGGGCGGAGGTTATATGGCCAGTGTTGTACGTCAGTTCTATACGTCAGTACACATGGCCGAGGATCAGCCACAGACATTCCAGGCCGAGGTTGGAGGTCGCATTGTCCGGTTCACTCCTGACGACATCGCTACCTACTTGGGATGCGAGCGTCCAGCATCTTCTGAGGCAGAGAGCACTTATTTGGAGCTGACAGAGAGTCAGTGTGCAGATGCGGTGTGTGTAGACCGAGAGTTATTTGATGGACTACACTTCACGACCGGGAACATGCACCCATCCTACGCAGCTTTGAATAAGCTGTTCTACTGCAACCTGAGAGCGAGGGGTACTGATTCATAGATCCCCGTGGAGTCTGTGAGGCTGCTGCTTGAGTTCATGAGCGACCACGAGATGGATATCGCCTTGTTGATCTTCAGCGAGATCCGTACATTTATTGCCACGCAGCCACGCAGCAACATGCCATACCCCCAGATGATTACAGCTTTTGCATTGGGTGCGGGTGTTGTGTCTGATGAGCCACTGCGATGGGGTGAGGGACCTATTACCCCCACTACGTTGGCTCGGAGTATAGCAGCTCGGCCGAAGAGGCCACGTACTGAGACCGTTGGTCCATCAGAGCCTACTCCTACTCCAGCTCCAGCTCCGACTCCTGCTGCTCCTACTATGCCCGATATGTCATCTACCAGCTCTCAGGGTTTGTTCCATCAGGTCTTAGAGGGACTGAGATCTATGATGCATACGCAGCAGAGGCAGTCAGCTCAGCTCGACAGGCAGACCGCGCAGCTCGACAGACAGTCTGCTCTGATGGAGATACACTCTGCACAGCTCTAGGTCATGTGGCGACGTATGGATGGCGAGCCGATTTCTGAGTCGGACCGCGCCTTATTTTATGAGCCTCAGCCTGATCCTAGATTTGACATCCCACCTGGGGATGATCAGTGATGATGAGACTTAGCCCAGAGTTTTTAGCTGTTCTTTTTGGGGAAATGTTTTGTTCTTTTTGGTTAGAAAAATTTTAAAGTTATGTGTCAGGGTTAGTTTAGGTATTTAGGATGGTTAGGGTAGTGACCTTAAACATATTACAACCATCCTAATTTTGCAGTATTCAAACTTTTTTTTCTGTTACAACCTATTACATTACAAGCTTATAAAGACCTTTTTGATTTTAAAAATTTTGTGCATTATTCTCTTGTGATTACTTGTTTATTTAAATTTTATTTATGTATGATCTGCATCTTTGCTTATATAATTTTGTTATTTCATCTCTCTTTGGTCATTACTTAGAGCTTAATGTATAAGTTTTATACTTGTATATTTCCATTTGGGGAACTCTGGGTTACTAACATTTTCAGAGTGAACATCTTTTGCGAGTGACCATCAGTGAGGATTTGAAGTTGAATCTTATTAAGGGTTAATTCTCGTACTCTTATTGCAGTATTTTGATTTTATCAAGTTCAGCCTCACTACACATTGAACACTTGCTAATTTCCTGTAAAGATAGCATTGCTTGTATTGTAAATGTTCAATTATGAATATTGATATATCTGTGGATGAAACTCTTACTGTGTACATAGTATATTTTTAAATTCTTTCTCAAATAATTCTTTTATTTATTCATGTTTGTGGGTATCATTTCTGCAAACCCTCACGAGACTACACTAGTCCACTAAGGGTAACTTAGTGGTTTAAAAGGCTTGTTGCATATGCTAAATGCAATCGCGTTTCCCTGCGAAAGTGGCTTTTCAAATTCTAGTTCGAAATCTGCATCTGTTTTAGTATAGCTATTTGCTAAGAGACTAGCAAAACGTAAGTTGGGGAGTGTGATTGAACCTCAATCATACCTTCAACTATGGTATTACTGTGTTCTCTTATATAAATAATTATATAATAAAAGTCGTTTTACATAAAGACCTGTACAATTGGGTTAATTTCTCTGTTTTAAGAAATCTGTGCAGATTGTACGATGAAAGCATCGCCTATGAAGCCGTGATGATCTTCGTGCATTAAATAAAGCATCCAGGAATGATCAGCTAGAGCCATTGAAGTGCGAAATCGTCTGCAAAGGATCTCTGCATGAAAAGTCAAAATTCCATATATCTATCGATAGCCAGGAGTTCGCTATCGATAGTGCCTCTATCGATAGCGCTCCTTCGCTATCGATAGAAGTCAGGCGGCTGAGGGCATAGTTAGATATTTTGAGATATTTTGAGGGTATAATCGTCTTGTACGTTTTCTTTCTATAAATACACGTGTAACGACGACTTTAAGAGGGTTCAAGACTTTCGCTCTGAATCATTACTCTGCTATTTTAAATAGACTTCAAGTTACAATTTAATTTTGCATTTTATTCGGCAGTTTACTTTTTCAGCAATTTCCAATTTCTGCAATTTTTCTTTTAATGCCTGGCTCAATTCTCACTTGAGGATTGTTCTTTAAATACACAGTCTTTACTTTCAGTACTTTACTTTTCTGCAATTTTCTCTTTTTATGCATGGCTCAGTTCTCACTTGAGAATTGTTCTTTACTTTTTCTGTCATTTTCTTTATTTACTTAAGTCCTTTTCTTTATTTATTTCAGCCCTTTTCTTTATTTACTTCTGCCATTTTCTTTATTTATTTCAGTCATTTTTTTCTTTATTTCTTCAGTCATTTACTTACCGTTTTTATTTTACTTTTTCTATCCCGTGAACCCTTAGAGCTTGTCATGGATAAAGGATATTCTCCTCCATTGATGTGTAACTAATACTCCAAGCTTGGGTGAGGATGAAGTTGGATTCGTTATACAATCCTATTTTATAAACATCCCTCTATTTGTATTATGTGATTGCATAGTTGTGAAGGTTTTACCGCACACTATCGCTAAATATAATATCATATAATTGTATATCTGTGATTGCAATTATATAATTAGGCAATGGTACTTACTAGTATGAATACAAACCATCATGCTTTATTCCCATTTAAGGTGGATAGCGATATTCCATTCTTTTCAAGGATAAACTTGCCGGTCCTGTATTCATAATCTTTTTGGGACTTCCTTCTTGTAGTTGGAAGAACCACCATACATAATTACTATATTGAGGATTTTATAATATAAATTGTATAATTGATATTCAATGGGCTTCTCACCCAAGTTCCGCTCATTCCACCAAATTAATCGCGTTTTTAATCAGCTCTATTAATATACTGCATTTTCGCTTCGACCCAATCGGAGCACTTCCACCATCAAACTTAAATTGACAATATTCTTTCAACTTAATTAATTCTAAAAAGTCTTTTATTATAAACCTGCATTTCCCAGTGGTTCGACACCCGTGCTCACTAGTCGCAATCGAATTGAGATTAACAGTCACGCGGTTTTATAAATATATTAATCTTGATCACTAACAAGGAATAATCTCCCTTGTCATCTGAGTCGATCAAATTTTGGCGCCGTTGCCGGGGAATTTACGGTTTATTTCAAAAGAATAGTTGGATTTAATTTAAGTCGTAAATAGTAATACTGTTAATATTGCTTAATATATATATATATTCTTTTATACCGTTAATATCTATATATTATAGTTATTATTTATTATTTTTACTACAGGTGGCTGAAATCAGGAATTGGGAGCTTCACTCCCGCGCGCTTAAAATAACAAATTAAAAGCTAAAGATTAACTGCTCACTATTTGTTTATTAAATTCCTTGATTATTTGTGGAGACCTCATTATATGCGGGGTAGAAGGTCGTTGTCCTTTAACGTAATTCCTTTAGACACTGAATTAGAAAGAACTCTGAGAACTGCTAAGGCTTCGCAAGGTCAGTCCAGTGAGTCAGTACCTGTGCATCATTTAGATATGGCTGAATCATTTGCACACACTGTCATGTTACCTGCAGATAACATTCAAGCACCTCAAGGTCTTAAAACTCTTAGGCATCACTTCATGCCCAATAGTTTTAATCCACCCTCCTGTATCCAAATCCCGCACATTGAGAATCTCATCTACGAGATTAAGCATGCTACCATTCAGATGCTTCCTACGTTTTATGGGTTAGATAGAGAAAACCCATATGACCATTTGCATGAATTTTTAGGGATATGTTCTACTATTCGAATTCAGGGTTTCCATCCAGAATCCCTGAAATTGTTTTTATTCCCGTTTTCCTTAAAAGATAAGGCCAAACACTGGCTTTGTACTCTCCAAACCCCTGTCCCTATCACTACTTGGGAACAGCTTCAGAAATTATTCCTGTCTAGATTTTACTCTGTTGGTAAAACTCACCAAATGCGACGAGGTATAACAAACTTCGTCCAACATGAACATGAATCTTTTCACGAAGCCTGGGAAAGAATGAAAGAACTTCTTAGGTTATGCCCCCATCATGATGTACCTAAGTGGAAAATCATAGAATCTTTTGTTAGAGGTTTAACTGAGGGTGACACGCAGACTGTGAAATCTGCATGTGGGGGAGCTATTTTAAGTAAAGGTAAGGATGAGATGTAGGCGTTATTTGAAGCATTGAGTGAGGATTCTTTCCACATGGCCTCAATGTCTTTAGGTAACCGTGATGATGCGTTAGTGAAGAAAACACCTCCCAAAAAGGGCGGCATTTATGAAGTGGATACCCAAGTCTTGGCAAACAAGCAAGTTGAGGCTCTGTCTCAAAAGCTTGACCAGTTAATAGCGGCACAAGGGCAATCTTCTAAGGCCCATGTGAAACCTGTCAACTTGGTGTACAATATTTGCACTGACCCAACTCACGAGACCCCATATTGTCCTATGGCAGGCCAGAGTTTGTCCAAGAGCAGGTTAATGCTGCTCAAGGATATGCACCACCTAGGAATGACCCATAATCCAACACTTATAATCCTGGGTGGAAGACTCACCCCAATTTCCAGTGGTCTAGTCAGTCTAGAGGATCCAATCCTAGTCAGCCTGCGAGACCCACATATAGCAATAATCCTGCTGTCAGTCAACCCTATAGACCACCACTGATGCAACCCCAGTACCCCAGTTATGGTGCTCCTCAAGCACCTGCACCCCAGTATTAGAGTCAAGCTGTGACTCAACCACCCCAACAACCTCATAGAACGCCTGGTTTTGAGGAACAAGTCCCAGCTACCCTGAAAAGTCTAGAGGCTTCAGCACAACTCACTCATTCCCATTCCCAATCTATTTCCAAGTTAGAAACCCAAATGGGCCAACTTGCGGCTTCATTTAGTCGCAGAGAGGAAGGGAAATTCCCGAATCAGGCTGTTGCCAATCCCAAGGGAGCTTTTGTAGCTGAGAGTTCTACTTCTCAGAACCCACAATGTAATGAGGAAGTTAAGGCTGTTACAGTCTTGAGAAGTGGGAAAGTGGTAGACAATAGAGTTGGGGAGAAAGAGAGAGAAAAAGAGAAAGAACCTGCAATAGAGAAAGAGTTTGAAGCTTCGAGGGATAACTTTCCCGCAGCATTGGACGATCCGTTGGCATCTTATGTGCCAAAAGCCCCGTTCCCATCTGCGTTGATTGCGCCTGAGAGGAGAGCGAAGAAAGGGGCTAGCATGTCAGATATGTTAGAGGTATTTAAAAGCGTTCACATTAATTTACCTCTATTAGATGCCATAAAACAGATTCCTTCATATGCTAAATTTTTGAAAGAAATGTGCACACAGCAACGCAAAGAGCGCGTTCATCTGTCTAAAACTATAGCTCCTGTTGACATAGCAAGTGCTGTGTGTCAATTCCAAGCTCCAATAAAGAGAAAAGATCCTGGAACGCCAACTATACCTTGCTTCTTAGGAAGTCATTTCATTGATAGAGCGTTAGTCGATTTTGGCGCAAGTGTGAATATTCTTCCATATTCAATTTACGCCAAAATGGAGCTTGGAACACTCCAAACCACACCTACGATTCTACAATTTGCAGATAAGTCCACTAAGGTACCTAGAGGAATACTGCAGGATGTTTTGGTAAAGATAGATTCTTTTGTCTTTCCTGCAGATTTTATTGTCTTGGATATGGAGCCCGTAGATATTGATAGGCCTCAAATCCCGGTTATAATAGGACGACCTCTTCTGGCAACTGCTAATGCAGTCCTTCATTGTAGGACTGGCATAATGAAGGTGTCTTTTGGAAACATGAAACCAGGCTGCAGGTTTATAGTGCAGCTAATCAACCTCATAACTTTGAGGATTGTTCTTTTGTAGATATCATAGATAAAGTGGTAGAGGAAGCTACACCTTATCTTCTGTCCAAGGACCCGCTAGAAACTTCTCTCAATTACTTTGGGTTCGAGGACAATGACCTGGAGCATTCATTTATGGAAGTGAATCTTGTCTTAGATTCTACCTCCTCTGTTGAAAAATTGCCTTGGAGACCTAGGGTTGAGCCACTTCCGTCTATTGCCAGTGTCCCTTCCCCTACGTCTTTTGAGTCTCCGCCGCAACTTAAGTTAAAGCCTCTGCCGGCTAATCTCAAGTATGCCTTTTTGGGTAACAGTGACACCTTGCCCGTCATAATTTCATCTTCATTAAGTCTAGATCAGGAAGGTAAGCTGTTAACTGTTTTGAAAGAGCACAGAGTAGCCATATGATGGTCGGTCGCTGATTTAAAGGGTATAGACCAGTCAATCTGCCAGCACCGTATTCACCTAGAGGAAGGTGCTAATCCTTCTAGAGATGCCCAACGTAAGTTAAACCCGAATATGAAAGAGGTAGTTAAAAAGGAAGTTTTAAAATTGTTGGATGCGGGTATCATTTATCCAATTTCTGATAGTGAGTGGGTTTTCCCTACTCAATTGGTTCCTAAGAAGTCTGAGATTACAGTGATAGCAAACGAAGAGGGTATTCTAGTCCCTACAAGAGCGACCACTAGTTGGAGAGTCTGTATAGACTATAGAAAGTTAAATTCCAAGACTAGGAAAGACCACTTTCCTCTGCCTTACATTGACCAAATTTTAGAGAGATTATCTGGGCAGAGTTTCTATTGCTTCCTAGATGGCTATTCAGGGTATAACCAAATAGCGGTTTACCCCGAGGATCAGGAGAAAAGAACATTTACCTGTCTATTCGGGACATTTGCATTTAGGCGTATGTCGTTTGGCCTATGTAATGCCCCGAGCACGTTCCAACGATGTATGACTTCTATCTTTTCTGATATGATAGGAGAATATTTGGAAGTGTTTATGGATGATTTTTCTGTTTTCGGTCATTCTTTTGATGAATGCCTCTCTAATCTCTCGAAAAGACTTAAGAGATGTTGTGAGACAAATCTTGTTCTTAGTTGGGAGAAGAGCCATTTCATGGTTCGGGAGGGCATCGTGCTTGGGCATATAGTATCTAGTAGGGGGATAGAGGTTGACAAAGCTAAGGTTGACTTAATTGCAAAATTACCTCCTCCTACTACTGTTAGGCAAATCCGGTCCTTCCTTGGACATGCAGGATTTTACAGGCGTTTTATTAAAGACTTTAGCAAAATAGCAAAATCTATGTGTAATCTGCTTGCTAAGGATGTAGAGTTTGATTTTGATAAAGCCTGTTTAGAGTCCTTCAATAAGTTGCGTTTAATGTTGATCTCGGCACCTATCATGCGAGCTCCTGATTGGTCACTTCCTTTCGAGCTAATGTGTGATGCCTCCGATTATGCTGTGGGGGCAGTGCTGGGTCAGAGGGTAGATAAGGCCCCATATGTTATATACTACGCAAGCAAAACCTTGAATGAAGCTCAGTTAAATTACACTACGACTGAGAAAGAAATGCTTGCAGTAGTTTTTGCGCTCGATAAATTCCGATCCTATCTTTGGGGATCGAATATCATTGTGTACTCAGATCATGCCGCCTTGCGATATCTGCTCTCTAAAAAAGAGACGAAGCCTAAACTGATTAGGTGGATTCTCTTATTACAAGAATTTGACTTTGAGATTAGGGATAAAAAGGGATCTGAGAATGTCGTTGCTGACCACCTCTCTAGGATAGTAGTAGAAGAAGAGAGTGACCCCACGCCTATTAGGGATTCTTTCCCTGATGAACAGCTTTTTACCGTCACTCACTCTACTTTACCGTGGTACGTTCATATAGTGAATTATCATGCCACAGGCCTTGTACCATCTCTTTGGTCGAAACAGGAAAAGGATCGGTTCTTTTCTCAGATAAAATTCTCTTATTGGGAAGATCCTCTCCTGTTTAAGTACTGTGCTAACCAGGTTATACGTAGGTGTATTCCGGAAGGTGAGATGCAAGACGTTTTAAAGTTCTGCCACACTCTAGCATGTGGAGGACACTTTAGCAGGAAAAAGACTGCCGCTAAAGTCTTGCAGTGTGGGTTCTACTGGCCCACACTATTCAAAGATGCATTGGAATTCTGTAAGTCCTGCCAGAATTGTCAGAGAATGGGTTCTATGTCTAGAAGGGATATGATGCCTCTTAACCCTATTTTAATCGTCGAAATTTTCGATGTTTGGGGCATTGACTTCATGGGACCTTTTCCTATTTCGCATGGGTTTGAATACATCCTAGTGGCTGTAGATTACGTGTCTAAATGGGTAGGAACCGTAGCCACTAGGACCAATGACCACAAGGTGGTGTTGAATTTCCTCCAAGAGAACATTTTCTCTAGGTTTGGGTTTCCAAAGGCCATCATCAGTGATGGAGGGTCACATTTTAATAATCGTCCCTTTGCAACACTTGTAGCTAAATATTCTATCACTCACAAGGTTGCAACCCCATATCATCCTCAGACTAGCGGGCAAGTGGAGGTTTCGAATAGGGAAATTAAGCATATCCTAGAAAAAACTGTCAGGCCTGATCGTAAGGATTGGTCATTGCGCTTAACTGACGCATTATGGGCCTATAGGACTGCATTTAAAACCCCTATTGGTATGTCTCCGTACCATTTAGTCTTTGGCAAACCGTGTCATCTCCCTGTCGAGTTAGAGCATAAAGCACTTTGGGCCATTAGGAAATTTAATTTTGAAATGAAGGAAGCGGGTTCTCACCGCAAGCTTCAATTAAATGAGCTCGAAGAGATTAGGAATGAGGCTTACGAGAGTTCTAAAATCTCTAAAGCCAAAATGAAAGAGTTTCATGACAGACACATTAATAGGAAATCTTTTGAACCAAATCAGAAGGTGTGGCTGTTTAACTCTAAATTAAGGCTATTTCCTGGTAAGCTTCGATCTCGCTGGGATGGACCTTTTGTGGTAACTAGGGTTACTCCTCACGGTGCTGTCGAAATTCAAAATCCTCGAACTGGTTTGTCATTCTCTGTGAATGGACAAAGGCTTAAGCCTTTTATTGAGGATATAACCAATAGTGAGGGCATTAGGGATGGTTTGGTAATTGAGTCTGTCAGTTTGGAAGACCCAACCTACCAATTTGACTAAATGTGGAATTTCACGTCTGGCTGAAGACGTTAAACTTAGTCCCACCCACCCATTCCCCATGTTCATACACACTCGTCTAGTCGTAACATTCTTTCAACATTGAGGACAATGTTTTCTTCTAGTTGGGGAGGGTTTGTATATTCTCTTGCTTGTATATCCTCTTGTCTTTGATTAATTTATTTATTTATTCATTTAATTTGTTAAATACATAATAAAATATTATGTATCATTCTTGTGTACATATTATACCATTAGTGGAATAGTGATTATTTGTATAGAATTGATAAATAAATGTGTTCCACTGGGAGTTTATTCTTTCATTTATATCATATCTATTTGTCTATTTTCGATACATTAATTGTAACTTTACTGTGATTAGCTTGTATTCAATCTTACACATGCACGAACTTGGTTTAATCTTCATACTTAGCAATTTGAATATTTGATAAAACCTGTATAAAGAGGAGACTTGCGTCAGTTAAAGCAAATTTTGAACCATTCGATCGATTTTGGGAACTCAAATATTCATCATATCAATTTAATCTTTGGTTATTGCTTTCCTGTTATATCTTGCATAAATGTTCAATTCATGCGTATGTTAGAATGCAAATACCTTGTAATCAGTTGAGAATATTGTGCACATTTTTGAAAAATGATTTAAGGCCATTTTCTTC
>JAESVK010058204.1:0-10765 GCA_017140935.1 Hamamelis virginiana | reverse complement strand
CAAGTTTTTGAAATTTGAAATTTGAATTTTGAATTTTGAATTTTGAAATTTGAATTTTGAAATTTGAAATTTGAATTTTAAAATTTTGAATTTTGAAATTGTCATGAGATGACAAGATAATTAAAGATTTCAAATAGTTAATTGAATTTCAAGTTAGTTGAAATTTAAATTTGAAATGGTTTCAAATTATAGATAAGATAACAAATTATCTAAGATTGCATTCATATTTTGAATTTGATTTATTTCAAATTTGAAATATTGTTACTATCTACCTATATGTGAGCTAGCACTCATCATATAGATAGGAACTAGAGGGATGGCCGGCCATACTAACAAGAAGAGGTTCAAAAGTGTTTTTTGAATTATTCTCTAGCCATCTCCTCTCTCTCTCTCTCATCTCTTGAAGCTTGCAACTAGTGTGGATTACTCTTGGAGGCTCTCAAGTTAGGGGCTGCACCTTCATTAATCCTACTCTTAAGGCTTTCAATGTAAGTTATTTATATTGTTTTATGAATTGATTATATAACTTATACAATTATCATGTGATCTTGGTTCACATTCCATGGAAAATTTTTTTTATTCCGCACGTTTCCATGGGATTCTTTCAGTGGTATCAGAGCCGATCATGATTTGGTATTGTATAAGCTATTCTATGGTGGATTTAATATTGTTTAAACCTAAGTGGCTTGGATTTTTAATCCCAAGACCCTAACCATAGGTTCGGCCATGATGATGGCTACTATGGTTTTGGTTTTCTTCATCTCTTCTTTTTAATCTTAAGTTGTTTTAATCAAAGGTTGATTACTTATTTGATTATAATGTTTTAAATACTGATTTAGCATTATAATATTTGTGTTTGAGAAACAAAACAATTGAAATAAGAGAAGAGGCCAAAAATCTCAAAAGTGAGAAACTAGGGTTTCTTGGTTTCATCACTTTACTCTTTGTTTTATTTTGATTTTAATCAAGAGTTGATTATAGTTCTTTATTATCATGTTATTTTGTTTTAGCATCATAATAAATATGTTTGAGAAACATGATAATCAAAATAAATAAAGGGGTGGGAGAAATCCCCAAGAGAGAGAATGGTGACTATTTTTTTTTTTTCAAAAACTGGGTTTTGTGTAAAATGGGTTTTCAGGTTTTGTTAAATCTGAAACAATAGGGGCTGGTTTTGGATCATCCATGACCATAGATGTTTAGTACATTATATAAGCATCTTGCATATAAAATTTCATAAATTTTGGAGATGATTTGATGGCTCAAATAAATTTTTAAAGTTGATACAAGTTGCTGTCCAGATTTTCCAGCAACACTGTGTTTCAAAATAAATATTGAAAAACGTTTTCGAATGATTTTCTTTGAGCCACCATGCTTCAATTCATTTATATATTGATTGTTAATCATGTTAGAATAGTTCTTTCATGAAAAATCGATCATATATGTTCACACTAAGTTTTTTGGGATTAACTAGCCTATTATCATATGTGCTGGAATTTTTCAATATGTTGAAAAATTGTAATCTTTTTAATACTTAGTGTTTTGAATTAATTAGCCCCATGTAACCAATGTTTTAGGGACTTAATAAGGTTGTTATTAAAATCCTAAAATGGTCGTGGAAGCCTCTTTAAGGGTTTTTCATAAAACCCAAAGTTGTGGTAACCCAGAAATTGTTTTAGGCAAAAGTTTAGAACTTGTTTCCTATTTCAATTTTGTCAAATATTAATTTTGATATTCCCATGATTTTATTATTGATGAAAACATGTTTTAAAGAGTTTAAAACAGTAGGGGATGATTAAAAATTAATTTTGATGATTTTAATCAAATTAGGTTTCTATTTTAGTCTCTTGACTATAATAGTTTTCTATTTTGATTTTTCAAAGTTGTTTGAATTTTAAATAAGATTTAAAATGATAATGCCACTGTTTTAAAGTGATTAAAACAATATAATATTCATGAGATGAATATTTAAAGGTTTATTGATTAATATTAATTACCATACATATATTGCTTATGCCTTATATTCTTGCTATATGATTGTTTATCAATGTGATTGTTAAAATGGGTTGATTATGGACTTAAGACCAAACTAATTGGATGTGATTGGCCGCATATGGATGTGATTTAGGGGCTGTTATTTATTTATTTAAATGGGTTGTAATTTAATTGGGGCTTGCATGCCTCTTCTCTCTATGTATTCTTTTTATTTAAATGTAATTATCAAGAATGGAGGCTTGGAGCATGGAGAGGCTGTGGACACCCCATTTTTACCAATTATTTCTATCATATACTTATACAAATGATCAACTCGAAGAGTGGATCATTTGGTGAGGGATTGGCCTTGTAAAGACCAAATTGTGCAGATTGCCCTTTTTTGAGGGAAATGACAGTTCATTATTTCATGTGTACATTTGGATTGGAATTAACCCATTTGTATTGTATTTGACTTTTGAGGTGTTTTAGAACATTCCTGTAAATTTTCATAGCATCCTGATGAGAGCTCGATAGGTAATTAGGGTTTTTGCGACTTGAAGGGTATTTTCGTCCTTTTTCTCGTATAATTTCCGAATGACCTCCGAATTCGAAACGGATTGTTTCATGAGGTTTATATGGATGTGGGGAGTGTATTTGGAGTGCTAATTGATCCTTTGAATGGTTGGGATGGATTCGCCCAAAATCAATCCCACGGGTAAGAATGAGCTGAATTAGGGTTTCGATCAAATCGACCGTGAATTGGTCATTTTCACCAAAATGAAAGATTTTCAAAACATGTTTTCAAGTACCAATTTCATATTAAAACCATGTTTTTAGAAGTGGTGCAAGCAATTTTACAAAACAAAGAATGGTCATATGACCAATTTTGGCACAACCGGGTCAATTGGCTAGCTTTTTGCTAAAACCCTTGACCATGGTCAAGTATTTTTAACCCAAAAACATTCTAAAAATGTGGAGGATCAAAACACGGTCGTTTTGAGCCCTGAACCATCGAATTTGGATCAGATTTGACCAAAATATGGCCAAAATATGAAAACCCTAGAATTAGGGAACAAAATTTGGGAAGTCACTACGGTGACCGTCCTAGCTAGGACAGCCAACCGTCCAGCCTAGGACGGCCAGCCGTCCAGGCTAGGATGGTCACTAGCATGGTCGAGCCAATTTTGCCATTTTGGAAATTTTCACCTATTTTGGCCGATTTGACTTGATTTTTTGGGATAAATTCGAACTTGGTTCAGCTTGCAAACCCTAGGAGGATTTTTTCTAAACCCTAGGATCATTTTTAGAGGATTAAATCCTAACCATTCAAGGTTTTGAACCCTAGCTCTATATATGCTGCATTATGGAGTTAGAGAGAGAGAGGTTCAAAAGAGGGAGAGAATTTTAGGGTTTTGAGAAAGAGGCTACAGATTTTTAGTTCTTCATTCTTACACCATTGAAGGGGTAAGAATTGAAGGCTAGGAGCTTGGAGAAGGGTAGCCAAGAAGGAGATCGAAGGGTAAATCCTTAACCTTGGTTTTCATTTTTCATGATTTCTTACATAAGTCTATGATGCTATGGTGTAAGTCTTCTTGATTTTCATATGAGATGGATTCTCTTTTCTTTTTCTTTTTGGCTATGAGAATGTTTAACATGATAGGGTTAGTTTCATTGTTATTTCATGTCATATGTATGATTAGGGTTAGCCTTGGTGTTATTTTATGTAAGTATGCAAGATTAGGTTTAGCTTTGTTGTTATTTTATGTTAGTATGCATGTTTAGGTTTCATTAGTTTTATTTATGATTTTATGTTAGGATGCATGCCTAGGGTTAATTAGTTTTATTATGATTCTATGTTAGTATGCATGACTAAGGTTGGTTCTATTTGTGATTTTATGTATGGGTTATTGTTGTTTTGTTATGATTTTATGTGAATATGCATGTTAGGTCTAATCTTCTTGTTATTTTATGTTTAGTAAGCATGTTAGGGTATTTTCATTATGATTTTATGTGATTAAATATGGTTAGGATTAGTTTTATTGATATTTTATGTGTAGATGCATGATTAAAATTAGTTTTTTTTTTTATTCTATGTGAGTAAGCATGATTAGGGTAGTTTTTATCATTATTTTATGTGAGTAAGCATGATTAGGGTTAGCTTGGTTGTTATTTTATGTGTGTAAGCATGTTTAGAGTAAAGGTTAATATATTCATGTTGTTATTTGAATCTCATGATAATTGATTGGTGATTTTAATGGTAATATGAGTACGTTAATGTGTATTTTGACATGTGAAGAGTCTTGAGTCTTTTTGTTTGTGCTTCTATGATTATTTGAACACTTGCCATGGATTTGATTGTTTGAACATAAAAATTGTGTACGAGGGAGCGTGCGAAGGTAAGATCCTCCCCTTGTGTTTAAATTAATTATTTAAGCATAGTTTTGTGTAGTTTTTGATATGTTTTTGCATGGTAAATTAGTCAAGCATGTTAGATTGTATGCTAGGGTGTTTATTTGATGTTTTTATGGATTAAAAATGATATTTAAGCTACTTTAATTATGTATTCAAATCTGTCCAGATTTGAATACATGTTTTAAAATGGTTTAATTATCATTTTTAAGCCATATTTTGCATGATTTTATTAGTAGTTTCATAGTATATTCATGTAGAAAGCATGTTAAGACATTTTCACTTTTTTAGTCTTTGTTTTCATGATTTTTAGAGCGATTAAAGGTCCATATTCAAATCTGTCCAGATTTGTTTATGCCCTTAAATCACTTCTAAAAATTATTTTAAGGCCAAATCTAACTTAGAAATATGCTTAGGTTCACATAGATTAATTAGTGTGCATTTAGGAGCATTTTCATGCATTTTTAGAATTGATTACATGCTTATTTGTTTAAATTTCAGCATGCATTGCATTAGTATTTTTAGGTTTTTAGATTAACTTTAGGGCTAGTTAGAGACCCTAGGCTAGGAAGGTCACTTGACCTTCCCTAGGACTGTCCTTTGTTGTAAAAGTCATACTCAGATTTGAGTATTTTAATTGATTTAAGAGTCGATCTTCGAGAGATTTCCTAAAAGATTTTTGATGCAATGTTTATGAAATAAACATGATTTTATGAGATATTTGATTATTAAATGATTTTCAAAAAGATTTGAAATGTTTTAAAGATTTTTATTTTGGAATGAAATTCCTCTCAATAAGATTTGTTTTCTTGAAATATCTTTGAAAAAGATTTTCAATTGGAATTTAATTCTAAAGATAAGAATTATTTTAGAATATTTGGATTTTAAGAAAGTCTTTTAATTTGAAATGATTTTGAATAAATGATTTTAAACAAACAAAAACTCTCGAAGTTAGAGTCTTGAATTTGGTTGAATACCTTTGATGATGTGATCGATTACAATAGGAGAGTCCTAGGGTAGTCGAACTACGTGGATTTTGATACTAGCTAGGTGATACTAGTAAGTTACGTAGGCGCTAATAGGGCTCAAGTCCGCCCTAGGATGCCCGTAGGGTATTCTAGGTTCTTAGGGTTTGTTTTTATTTTTTTTATTATTAATATAACTAATATAGATAATGCATTTATATCACTACTTTATTGGTTGATTTAGATTATTTAGGATTGTTTGTAATAAGAAATTTAAATAGCCCAAATAAATTAGAAGTCCTTTAATTAGGGCGAGGTGGGTGCCTACAAGTGAAAGCTTGGAACCTTCCCACGTCGTAACCTAGCCCCCGGATCCAACTCTGGTTTGTAGACTGTCTTTTCATTGAAAATGGAGTTTGTTTTGTTTTGATTTTAAAAATAAAATTTTTTTATGGTTTCCTTATTTCTTAAAAATAAGGTGGCGACTCCTTTGTTTTGTTTGTTTTCTAAAACCCCCCCAATCACATCGCTCGGTGATGATGTGGACACCTAGGCCCCGCCACGAGGCTGGTCCACAGAACTGGTGACTCCACTGGGGATATCGAGGGCTAAACTTCATTGATTTAATTAGGCTATTTAAATTCTTAAATTAATTAAAATCAACCACTTGCATTTGTGTGACTGCATATCATTTTAGTTATATTAGCTGCATGTCATTGTGTGATAGGACGATGTTGCCTTGCCAAACGATGGTCTAGTCCTGATCCCTGTCTCCACTCGACACTAGGGCAATCATGACGAAGCCATCAACCTATTGTCAAGTACCCTTCGGGGTATATCAATGACCAATCAGTACTGTTTGACCCACGCGGCACGCCATGTGTCACATGTGGTTAGGTATATGGATTGGTCTGCAATAGGAACCTTTGAACCCACCTTTTGCATTAGTCCATGTAGACAGCCAAGTAGGACACTCTACCCTACAGTGCTTGCACACATCTGTTATGCTGCCGAAATTTTGACACACAATTGTACTGTTATGCTGCCGAAATTCCTTTTGGTATTTAACTGTACCGTTATGCTGTCGAAATTTTCCCTTGACACATACCTACGCCGTTATGCTGCCAACTTTCTTTTAGCACATAATTGCGTCGTTATGCTGCCGAAATTGTCCCAATTTGATGTGAGCCTTGTTTGTGAATGCTAGAACTTAGGGATATGTACCCTTGGATAAACTTTGATATTTTTAATATAGGCCCTTTATTTTAAGGATTTTGGTCCTTAGAATGAAAGGACTGTTTTGAGGATGGAAGAGAATATTCTAAAGGTACATACCCTTTTCTATGATTATGTTGTTTTGGCTTGTTTTGACTAAGACCTTCGATTCAAAGGAAAGTGTCCCAAGAATGAAGGACTGGTCATTGGAATTGCTCTTTGAGCCCTGTTTGGTCAGTCATGTTTTATTTCCCTATCGATGATTTTGATTTATTTCCTAATTTCTAAGGAAGTGCCCTTGTGAAATAGGGAAGTGAGTTGAAATTATGATAGAACGGTTTTTCCCTTTCTTTTTCTTTCTGTTTGGATAGCACCTCTTTGATAGTCTGTCAATAGGTTTTGAGCATCATGGACTCTACCGTTTTTCTAAAAAAGCCCATTTCATGGTGTAGAATTCTGGCCTGGCGTCGTGATTCTAGAGGGCGTCTTTTTAGTATCAACCCCCAACCACACCTACAATGACTGACGGAGAATCCAGTACCACTGTTACAGTGGTGAATGCTATCATGGACCGAATTGATGCCCTGGCCCGTGAGACTGAACAGATTAAGAAAATGTCCCAAGATAAACAGACCAGCACAGATCAGGATAGGGAGGCCCACTTAGAGAACCCGAAGAGTACCTCTGATCCACCTATCCCAGCCCAAGTTGATGACAGTGCCAAGGCCCAGGCAGGAGCCAAGTCTAAGCCCATCAATCTGGATGGCGAGCCCAGTGGGTCTAGATTCCTCTCTGGGGATCCGATCCTGTTGTCGAGTAAGGTTGAAGCCTTAGAGAAAGCCTTGAAGGGGATGCGTCGGTCTGATGACATGGTTGATGTGACATTTTTTTCACTGTTCCCCAATGCCCGTATGCCGTTCAGTTTTAAGATGCCAGAATTAAAGAAGTTTGATGGGATGGGTTGTCCTAAAACCCATTTGAAGATGTATGTGAGGGCGATGCAACCTCGTGGAGCCGATGATGAGCTGTTGGCTCAGATGTTTCATGAATCACTGAAAGGGTCAGCCTCGAAGTGGTTTTTATCCTTAGATGAGACTAAGCTGAAGACATGGGAGGATGTTTGCAATGAGTTCACTAATCACTACAAGTACAATACTGAGGTTGATGTGACTCGTAGGGATCTTGAGACTACTAAGCAGGAACTGAGGGAGAGTTTCTCTGCCTTCATTTCCAGATGGAGGGCGAAAGCTTCGCAGATGACCCACCGGCCTACAAATGATGAACAGGTGCAGATGGTGCTGAAGAGTCTCTTGCCCATTTACAACAAGTATTTGTTCTCACAGTATTTCCCTAATTTCAAAGCCCTTGTTATTGCTGGCACTCAAGTTGA
This sequence comes from Hamamelis virginiana, assembly GCA_017140935.1. NCBI lineage: Eukaryota > Viridiplantae > Streptophyta > Magnoliopsida > Saxifragales > Hamamelidaceae > Hamamelis > Hamamelis virginiana. Next base: position 2,812 of record JAESVK010058204.1, on the reverse strand, counting down.
AGATGCTCTGGCTAGTGGGGCTCTCAAGGCCAAAGAATCCTTCAGAAACCGCCAACCACCTCTCAACCGTAAACCCAATCCTGAAGTCAATGCCATCGCCCAACCTATCCAAGCTACCCAACAAAATCGCTCATTCCAAGCTAGAGAGCCAACCCGCCAGTTCACCAATCTATACATGTCTCTAGAACGTGTCCTTGAGAAATTGAAGGCACGTGGTCTCCTTACCCCTTTGGAACCCTGGCCTCTTCCAGATCATTTGCCCAGAAATTTCAAAGAAAATGAGTATTGCCAGTTCCACCAATTTAAGGGCCATCACACCAACCAATGCATGCGCCTTCGCCATGAAATCCAAGACCTCATCGATAAGAAAGTCATTGCCCCACCAAATCCACCAAGTCAACCAAATGTCACCAGTAACCCTCTCCTAACCCATGCTGTACCACCACCAGCTCAAATCAATGCCCTGGGCCTCGACGACCTAAAAATTCGTCACCCAATCCGCCCATATGTCCCAAAACTACCCTAACCAAAACCTTTTACCAAGCCCGATCCCAAGGCCTCATTACCCCACTCATACCCCGCTACCATAAACCTTTTTGCCAGTACCACAACATCTTCGGGCATGACACGGAGAATTGTAGAGTTTTAGGGAAATTGGTTCAAGATATACTTGATGATGGAGAATTGTATCAGTATGAAGAACTTGAGCAACCTAAAGTTCTCGAAGAAGCTCCTAGAAGTGGGAATTCTCAACGTCAGTTGAAGGAGAGATATCTAGCGGGAGACCCGGAGGTCGGATTGTTAGGAGAATCAAGCGGCAAATTTGATTATTATGTGCTCTAGTCATCGAGAAAGATTTCTGATGAACCTATCATTCCAACGGGGTGGGATGATTTGCCTGCAGAAGTTGAACCAGTTATTCCTTCTTCACCCAAAGGGTTGAGTCAGGATATCATGCAGAAACAGTTTGAGAATAGAACCTCTTCGGTCGCGAAGATCACCGGGGAAGGTAGAGATTTGATTGGTATGATTGAGTGGGAGGATCTTATGATCACACCTGAGATGATAGAGAATTTATGGGCTAGTGATGAGGAAGTAGACCATCTGACTCGAGGCGGACGCCATTTCAAGCCAACTCATTTGGAAGCCAGTAATCCGTTGGGGGAATTAGAGAAGGGTCAGCGATCAGATGTCATAGAAGAAGAAGAAGAGATACTGAAACAGTTGAAGAGAACACAGGCTAATATTACCATTTGGGGATTGCTCATGGCTTCACAGAAACACAGACAGACGGTGCTTCGGTTGTTGAATCAAGTGCAGGTCCCTATTGATTCGTCCCCTGAGGGTTTGGTAGGTTTGGTAAATCCAGTTCATCATGGACCGTCCATCTCATTTACTGAATCTGACTTACCCGAGAGTGGGAGTAATCATCTGCAAGCTCTGTACATCACTGTGGATATTTTGGGAAAGAGAGTTCCTTCAGTTTTAGTTGACAACGGGTCAGCATTAAATGTATGCCCACTCAGTACTACTACTACATTGGGGATTGAACCATCTGAATTTTAGCCATCAGGACAGACTGTTAGGGCCTATGACAACACTCGCAGAGAAGTTGTAGGAATGGTGACTCTTCCGGTTGTCATTGGGCCAGTTGAATTCAATGTTGATTTTCAGATCCTAGATGTGCCAGCCAGTTTTAATCTGCTTTTGGGAAGACCGTAGATTCATCCGACCGAGGCTGTACCGTCATCACTTCACCAGAAGATTAAGTTTCCTTATCAGGGGTCAGTGGTCACTTTGAAGGGAGATATGGAGATGAATCGAAGTGTTCGAGTGCCAATCTGTGAAATTAGCCAGGAGTCGTCATAAGTGTTACTTTCAGGGTTTGAGTACGTACATGTTTTTGAAAGAGAGCCCGAGCAGGCGGTTCTATGTCTTGAAGTGCATACTTATAAAGTCGAGGCGATTTATCCAATTGAACCCACAACTCCACCCTTATCAAACTTGGGCTTAAAAGATTGTCCTTTCATCCGTGATTGTGAGGAGATCGAGTCACTTCCATCTGATGATAACTTGTAGGTGTCTTCAGTAGAATAGGATTTCCCTGCTTTCTTTGTAGTAGTGTAGGATTTCCTTGTTTCCAATAAAAACCTCAACCTCATTTAAGGAGGTATGAGTGTCAGTTTGTTTCATCTTCTGTGTTCTGTTATTCAACTTTTAAATAATAAAAGAAATATTCATTCTCTTCTCATCTCTCTTGCAGTGTCTCTTTTTTATCATCATTGGATTTGTATGGCATGAACATAGACCCGCGAGAGGATGTTCCTCCTGAGCTCGACGAGCAATATGGAAAGGGGCACGCTCAACCTAACATGGATGAATTAATTTCAATCAATTTAGGGACGGATGAATCACCTAAAATAATTAAAATTGGATCAACACTGTCGCCGATAGAGAGAGAATCATTGGTAGAGGTCTTGAAAGAGAACATTGAAGCTTTCTCCTGGTCGTACCAAGATATGCCAGGCATTGATCCCGACATTGTACAGCACTTCATCCCTACTGATCCGAACATGAAGCCGGTCAAGCAGAAGCTGCAGAGAATGAAGCCAGAATGGGCCTTGAAGGTTAAGGATGAGGTGGTCAAGCAGATAAACGCTGGTTTTTTGCAAGTGGTAGAGTACCCTGAATGGTTAGCCAACATCATTCCAGTGCCTAAGAAGGATGGGAAAGTACGAATGTGTATTGATTTCAGATATCTTAATAAGGCGTGTCCTAAGGATGATTTCCCTCTGCCCCATATAGATGTATT
>JAESVK010058200.1:0-11264 GCA_017140935.1 Hamamelis virginiana | reverse complement strand
AAGACTTAAAAAAAATCCAAGACTTTTAATACATTATTCTAAGACTTTTATAAAAAATATATATAGATCTACATAAATGATTAAGTAAGGATCGGTCCTTAACCTTAATTTAAGGTCAACTCACCATTAGGATAGGTATTTTAAAAAACCGACCATTAGATTCGATAATCTTCTTATTTATATCATGTCTGCCTAAAATCACAGTGATCCAACGGTTTGTTTTCAAAATAAAGACTGTTAAAAGATTGTTATAGCATCCAACGGTAAATACTGTTCGAGTGTTTCACGAACTTTATTTTGAAAACCAATGGTCGGATCACTGTAATTTTTGGCAGACATGACATACATAAGAAGATTATCTAATCCAATGGTCAGTTTTTCAAAATACCTATCCTGTGTGAGAAAATAGTGAGTGAACCTTAAATGATCATTTGTGTATATATCTATATCTTTTATGATGCAAGACTTTTGCATCAGGCTATTATTTTTATGTTAAGTAAAATCTTTTTCTATATTGTCATAACTCATAAGTTTAGGCAATATACAAAGTCTTTTATTATGACAATAAATATAGAGACAGATTTATTAGCACAATAGTACATGGGTTTTAGGTTTTTTAAACAGGTAATTGAAGTCTTTTTTCTATATTATCATAAGAGTAAGTAAAGTCGTCTTTTTTTTTTTTTTTTTTTTTTTTTGAAAAACAATTGTAGAGTATCTTTTTATTCAATTTTCTTTTTCAAACAGGTTATTAATTAAAGTAAGAGCGCTGGTAATAAATTAAATATTGGTGAGTAGAGGCGCGCTCATAGAGCTACTAATTAAGTAATCCGAGTTTCGATCCATTCCAGAAACTCATCTATATATATAAAGCCGAATAACATATAGATTAATGGAATATATAGGATTGGTCTTTGATTTACTAAAAGGGGAATTAGCTATAGATCCTATAGATAGAAACCATAGCTCGTAAAGTCCTAAAAAAGCTTTCATTGTACCGGAAAAAAACATTCATTTTGCCAAAACAAAATTCACTGTGCCAGAATAAAAAATCATTACGTTGGAACAAAGTTCACTGCGCTAACAAAGCACAATGACATTTCTAGCTAGAGAGAGAGATGCTCACTTCAATTTCCATTTAATTTCAATTGCTCCATTCCCTTATTCAACCAGCAATTCTCCACAATACAAACAGCGCATGCACAAAGTTAAAAAAAAAAAAAAAAAAAGGAAAAAAAAAAACAAACAGTGAACATCACTTGTCACAGTGAACCTTAATAAAGTCATTGTGGAGAGAGAGAGGGGGGGATGGAGACTTTTTCTGCCAACCACGCACTAAAGGGGATTTGATCTTCATTTTGTGGGCATGGACACTGTAATATAGTTCATGATACCTGATATTAAATCACCTTGGTTTTTATTATTAATATTATTATTATTTTTCCCTTTTCCTTTTAGCTACGTACAAACAATCGTAATGGGTTGATCTTTGCTAATAATGCAGAAATCGGTCACAGATGGAAAAGAGAAGAAGATAAGAAAAGAAGGCATATATGGAGGTAGCACTCACATGAATATATATAACATACTTGAACAATGTTAGAACAAACATAATAGTAGGATTACAATATGTAACATAGTTTAACACAAACATATACAACACTGATCGACAACTGCAATCACAAGTCACAACCACAACCTAACAAACGACCCACATGACAGTCATATCGAATTAAGACAACAAACACATAAATTATTGGCAACCACCTTTATTTATATATATTAGGGTAGTTGCACAAAATATTTCTATGTACGTACAAAACTGAAAGATCAGTTTTTATTAATATTCTCCAACAGATCGTAATCTTCCTCAATGTTTCCATTCACTCCATTCACAGCAATCTTTATGCTCTTAAAGCTGCCATCAGTCTCAGCAGTGAATGTCATGCCCACCCGGTCACCGCCATGACTAAGAGTGTAAGATTTTTTGGTACCATCAGGGTTGTGTCCAAGGCAGATACACAATTGATTGATCGAGGTACCCTCCTTTTCGTAGAGCAATACAAGCAGTCCATGAATGGAAGCACTTCCAACTTTACCATGAATAAACACCTCCACGGGCTTCGTTTTATCATTCAACGAAATTTCAATATTTTTTATGGAGTCATTTATTAAAGTGTATTTCTGAGTGTCCCCATGTTTAGGGATCACTTCAACAGTCCCCTTCTTGTTAGCGTTGCTGACCTCAACCAATATAGCAACCATCTGCAAAATTCCATCATTTCCAATCAAACCATGTATTATTCGAATCGGGCAATTAGAGAATTCACTTACAATCTACAAATTCATCACACACACACACATATATATTTTCAATTAGCATGTGCTGACTTTCGTAAAAATCGGCAAAAATTTTATCGGTAATTATTGGATTGATTTTTTTGAAAAACTGATGGTTGATTTTCACATGCATAGCAACACAAACCTTATATCACATTATTCCATCATTTTTGTAGTTATTTCTTAGGTAGTTGGTTTGAGATCGAGTTTGATGGGAAGTGATGCTCGATCATGTTGAAAAATGGATATGAATTGACAAATTAAATATTTTATCCAAATAGCCATTGAATGATATAAATTAAAGTATTATATAAGGGTCTTTTTTTTAAAATAAAAAATAATAATAATATCGTGATGGAGCACTACACTACTCAATCAGCAATTAAACTACCTTTATATAATAATAATAATAATAATAATAATAAAGATGATTGAAGAAAAAAAACTTACCTTGAGCTCTAGAAATTTCAAAAACTCAAAGACTCTCCGATATATCAACCCTGCCTTTGATTGATCACCTTTATGTAGAGGAGTTTCTCACGACAAACTTGAAAGACTAAAAGAAATGAGAAAGATTTTTTAGTACAAGCATTTATGACTGCTTTATTTTACCTAACGACTGTATAGAGACTTCAGTACAAAAAATCAAAAAGTAGTATTCACGGGATCCTTCTTTGCTTCCTGTACTATTTGTTCAGGTCCACAAAAAATTTAATTCAATTATATAAGAAGCTAGAATATCTAATTATATTTTAAAATTTATTTTGCAATCATTAATTTTAAGCTCGTAGGTATACAGGATGGAACCAGGATTTTTTCTAGGGGGGCCAAAATTTTAATATAAGAGTATTATTTTTTAATATGAAAATAGTGTAAAATAGCCATTTTTATATTATTTAAAAAATTGTAAGTTTATAAAATATTAGTGCCAAAATTGCAATACCATCAAAATTCATAGAAATTTATTTGGTGATAACACTATTCAATCCATGGATTTGGAAGGTTAAATAGTATTTCCATCCAAATTTAATTATCTGGACCCCAATGGAACATTTCTATATATATATGTAATTCAAGTCTACTCAACAATTTCGTGAAAAATGAATTGTTCTCACCTTAATTGAAAAAGATAAAAATATAAATGCATAATGTTTATGTGAGCCTCTAGCTAAAATTCACTTTCTTTCCTTCACATTCCCTCTAATGTACTCTCACTTTTTCTTCTTTCTCTCTTTTCTCTTTTCGATAGCTACCTCAATCGCTTTCCAAAATTTTAATGCTAATTTGTTCCTTCAATTTTATTGTTAAATTAGGAATACCGGTCTTTAGAGTGATTGTGTAAGATATACAATGTATAAAACAACAAAAATGATATTATAAGGTGTACATTACGCAAAGTGGTGACCTCAATAGGGCAAAATGCAGAGCATATTTTGAAAAACTGACCTTTAGGTTAGATGAACTGTTTATCAATTTCATTTTCACAAAAATTACAATGATCCAGTGGTCGATTTATGAAAAGCTGACTAGGGTAAAATGACGATATTTTGAAGAACAAATTAAATGTAATAATTTTTCACAGTGACGTTTTTCAAAAATCAACTGTTGGATCATTGTGATTTTTGACAAACATGAAATTGACAAGCGGTTCAGCTAATCTAACAGCCAATTTTTTAAAATATGCGCTACATTCTGCCTTATGCAGCTTTATGTAAGGTATAACTTATAATAACATCCCTATGTATAAAAGATTTTCAAAAAGTCATGGCCCCCCTTCCCTAACCTTTGATTCCGCCATTGTAGGTATATGAAGTTATAGCAAGACTATTATTTAGGCAATATGGGATGGAATGAATTATGTTCTCATTATGTACGTGGGTAATATATATCCTGAGTTCTGTTTTGGGTATTGGCTGTCGGGGTAATTTTCTTAAGGTCCTGGGTGTTTTATGTTTGGAATTTGGGGTTTGGTTATTTGATTTTTATGGGGTCTGGGTATAAACTGTTTCATTTTTGGGGAGCTCCTCTTGGCTGTTGTCTCCTTTATCTTAATCTAATAAATCTTTGGCTTACCAAAATAAAAATAAAAATTGATAACCATTAATTTGCAAAGCCATTGATAACTATAATTCGCAACTGTAAAATTTGATCAAGCGTGGTTAATTTGGTTAGCATTGTTGGAACAACACTTCTCCTTCTTCTAATAAGAAAAGTCATAGCAATTTTGCATTCCAAATGTAATAAAATTAAGCACTTCTCAGTTGGTTGCAAAACATGCTTTAATGAATTGTTAATGCGTTACGTATGTGTATGTACAGAGAGTCTATTAAGGCGACCTTTGTAGGTTCAATTATATAATAATTAAATATATTTTAAAAAATCAATCTTTGAATTAGATACACCTCTCATGTTTGTTACACCCAGAAATGACAGTGATCCAACGATTGGTATCTAAAAAATATCACTATGAAAAACTGTAACTATTTTTAGTCTTCAAAATGTCACCAATTTTTTACAATTGGTTTTTAAAAAAACCGACCATTAGACACTCTAATTTTTGGTAGGTATGACATACATGAGAGTTGTATCTATATAATCCAATGATCGGTTTTTTAAGATGTATTCTATAATTGGCCTTACGTAGATTACCCTAACAAACTTTGCATAAGGTGCATAATATGACCAATTCAACAAACTTAGTTTTGGACTATTTGTTACAGTGACTAAATAGCTAGACAGTGTCACCACTTGTCAAGGTTAATAACCAACAAACTTGGTTTTGTATCATTAGCATTCTAAGAAATTCATGCATATATATCAAATGAAAATTTTAGCTCCAAAAGTAATTTTAAGAAAAGTTAATGCAAACTAGCCCTTAGTAGATATATAGGCCCATTTAAATTAGCTTTCCCTAGCTAAAATCACCACAGTATGAATCATACTAGAAATTAGCTAATTCAACAAACTTGGTTTTGTACTATTTGCTATAATATGACTTGAATTGGTAGAAATGGATATGAATTGACCTTAGGAAGGAAAGTCCATCCATCTTACTTTCCTTCCTTCCATTTTACCATTATTTGTGCCAAATGGAGCATAAAAGAAAAAGATAGAGGATTTTTAGTACAAGCATTTATGACTGCTTTATTTTACCTATAGAGACTTTTCATTACAAAAAATCAAAAAGTAGTATTCACTTATCAATTGTTTCCTTTGTTTTTTTTTCTTTAAACTTGGCAGTTTTGGCAAACGCTAGAAGAACCACACGTAGATGACGATGACGGGATCCTTCTTTGCTTCCTGTATTAGTAAAGGTCCACAAAAAATTTAATTCAATTATATAAAAAGAATATCTAATTTATCTATCCGACATCTTGCACAGCAATCTTTGTCATCAACCTCAGTGAATATCATGACCACCCTGTTATCATTATCAACATGACAAAATTCTTTGGTATTAGCAGGGTCGTAGCCAAGACAAATAGTTAAGGTGAAGTTCATACCGTAGAGCAATACAAGCAGTCCATCTTTAAGAACACCTCCAACTATATCATGAATGTACACTTGCGTAGGTTGCGATGAGGTAAACAACAAATGTTAGGGCTTGTTTATTTCATGAAATTTTTTCTAATTTTCATTTTCATTTTCAATAAAAATAGAAAACGGTCTAAAAAACGCATTTACTTGTAAAAAAATGAAAACTATTTTCAAGAAAATGAATTCAGTTTTTAAGAAAATGTGAAAACATAATAAAAAACTTTTTTTTTTTTTTTTTTTTTCATTTTCACGAAAACTGAAAACAATAGTTATATCATGGCAGTGCTTATAAACTAGGAGTGGCAATTCGTGTAAACAGATCGGGTTCGTGTTGTGTCGAGAGACATATATTCGAGCATATAGGTCAACAAGAATACGACTTGTTTATTAATTGCGTCATAAATTCAAACACGAACACGATCTGTTTATAATTGGGTTAACACAACCTAACCCAATTAACTAATTTAATAATTGGATCGTGTTTAGGTCAACACGAGTGCACGACTAACCCAACACGATTATAACCCAATCAACCTGAAATAAACCTGCTTAATTTTTTACTTATATTTAAACATCAAAAATCATATAAATTACTTGTTTATCAATGCAGTTTAAGTAAACATCCCAAAATGAAAATCATACTAAATAATTTAAAATCATCCCAAAATGAAATTATAAATTAAAATCATAAAACTTAAAAATAAGCATCCCAAAAAAGTTCCTATGACAACAACCATCATAATCAAAATATAGTCTTCCACCTGAAATCGATGTCACATCTCAAAAAGTATAAATAAATGTTTACAAAAGACATCTCATAGGCCACAACCAAAGGAAATGAGTTCAAATGGGTAAATGAGTTATACATGTCAAAAGCGGGTTATATGGGTCGGGTTGACACGAATATGACCCGTTTATTAGGCGGGTCATAGTGGGTCAATTTCAGGTTACATGGGTTGATACGAAACCGACATGCCTAACTACACGGGTTAAGCGGGTCGACCCGACTCTGACCTGAACACGATTAGAAGTAACCCAAACCCACTATTTTCGTGTATGATTCGTGTCGAGTTCTCGGGTCATGTCGTATTTTGACACCCTATTATAAACATAGAAAAAAAAAATGTAGACCAACTGTAAAACCAAAAAATAAAAATAATAAAACATATAGAGATAATATATAGTTTTAGTAAATGCATTTACACTATTTTTAGATTTTGAAAACAGTTTTAATTTTTGCAAAGTAAACACATTTTCTAAATTTTGAAGACTGAAAATGAAAACTGTTTTTAAAATTTTTTTACAAAAAATGAAAATTATAAAAATTTTCACGAAATAAACAAGACCTTGGTGTCTACTGTTTCAGTACCCATTACAATGCATTTTTCAGTGTCTGCACCAGTAGGTATCACTACAATAGTCCCCTAGCTTCCTGTCACTGTTGTTGATCTGAACCAATCTAGCAACCATGCATCTCCATGCAAAATTCCATCATTTCCAATCAAATTAACCATCCATATATTCGGGCACTTAGATCGAGAATGAATTTATATAAGACTTACAATTAATCTAACATTTATTTATAAAGGTATTAATTAAGGGTTGTTTTTGAAATAAAATAACCATGGAATGATATAAAGGTACGTATTAATTAAGGGTTGTTTTTGAAATAAAATTGTGAGCACACTCAATTACTAAACTACCTTTATAAAATAGTGTGGATGAAGAAAAGAAACTTACCTAGCTTTTATACTTGAATGTGAGTAAAGAGCTCTAGAAATTTCACTAACTCAAAAGACTCTCCGATCAACTCTACCTTTAAACAAGAAGGATTTCAAACTTTGAAAGACTAAAAGATAAGGACAAATACGGAAATACTATAATAAGTTCGTTTTCAATTGCTAAATCTATTTAAAAGGCAAAACACATGAGTTTTAGGTTTTTTAAATAGGTAATTGAAATTTCAATAACTCAAAGACTCACCGACATATCAACTCTGCCTTTGAACAAGAAGCTAGGATTGATCAGCTTTATATATATGGAGGAGTTTCTCATGTCTAAATTCACATTTCAAACTTGAAAGACTAAAAGAAAAGGATTAAAGATTTTTAGTACAAGCATTTATGACTGCTAATTTAATTTACCTAACGACTGTATAGAGAGTTTTCATTAATTACAAAAAATCAAAAAGTAGTTGATAACCATTAATTTGCAAAACCATTGATAACTATATATAATTCGCAACTGTAAAATTTGATCAAGCTTGGTTAATTTGGTTAGCATTGTTGGAACATTAACACTTCTTCTTCTAATAAGAAAAATCATAGCAATTTTGCATTCCAAATGTAATAAAATTAAGCACTTCTAAAGAGTTTTGATGAATATTGTGATAGTATTATTAACAATTGAGATTACAATATATACACTTGAGGAGTGTCTAGTTTCCATCAATTATGGATGTAAATCAGGAAACTAAATCAATCTAAATAATAGAGATTACAAGAATATTGCAATCAGGAAAAGTAAACTAGAAATACAATAGCCTAACTTTCTGCTCTATCATGCCCCCACAAGCGCAAGGGTCCGGGTAGGATGCTAAGCTTGGACCGATGGATGAAAAATTGCTTCCGAGCAAGAGGTTTAGTCAACGAGTCAGCAAGTTGATCCGTGGTGTGAACATGAGAGATACGAAGCAGTTTACGAGCAACTTGGTCACGCACAAAGTGAAAGTCAATGGCGGTATGCTTCATGCATGAGTGAAAAACCGGATTAGAGCACAAGTAGGTGGCTCCAATATTATCACAGTAAATTGTTGGTGCAGAAGGAAGAGTGATATTGAGTTCTAGGAGAATATTGGTGATCCAATTCAACTCAGCAGTAGCAGATGCATTGGCCCGATACTCGGCCTCAGTTGAGGATCGGGCAATGGTGGATTGCTTCTTGGAGCTCCAACTCACAGGATTGGATCTAAGGAAGACAACATATGCTGAAGTAGAGTGGCGGGTGTCAGCGTCACCTGCCCAATCAGCATCGGCAAAGGCGTGAAGAGAAAGAGGCGAGCGAGCGGAGAGGAAGATGCCATAATGAGCGGTACCTTTTAAATAACGAAGGACTCGTTTGATGGCATGCCAATGAGTTGAAGAGGGGCGATGCATGAATTGTGCCAATTTGTTAACAGCAAAACTCACATCTGGCCTTGTAAGAGATAGATATTGAAGGGACCCAAGTACCTGACGATATTCGGTGGGATTATGGCTAGGGGAGCCATCATCAAGCTTGAGTGTTTCAGAGGGTGATAAGGGAGTGCTAACTTCCTTTGCTTCATGCATATTAGTTTTCTGAAGAAGATCATGGATATATTTTCTCTGAGACATGAATAGACCAGTAGGAGACCGAATGGTTTCAACGCCCAAGAAGTAGCTAAGCTTGCCGAGGTCCTTTAGAGAGAACCGAGTGGATAGTTGAGTTATAAAGTCACGAATGGTGCCAGGGTGATTACCAGTGAGTATAATATCGTCCACATACACTAGAAGATACATGATGTGAGGCCCGAAATTGTAGATGAATAGAGATGTGTCACTTTTAGAGTTGAGAAAGCCATGGGCAAGTAAAAAGGAGCGAAGTTCATTGTACCATGCCCGAGGGGCTTGATGGAGGCCATAGAGAGCTTTATGCAATTTACAAACATGAGTTGGATAGGTAGAGTCCGCAAAACCCTGGGGTTGCTGCATAAAAACATGGTCAGAGAGAGTGCCATGCAAAAAAGCGTTATTAACATCCAATTGATTCAAAATCCAACCACGAGACACGGCAATGTTAAGAACAAGACGAATAGTGGCAGGTTTAACAACCGGGCTAAAAGTTTCAGTTTCAGTAAAATCTATGCCGGGTCGTTGGTGAAAACCTTTAGCTACAAGGCGAGCCTTGTATCTAGCAATGGAACCATCTGAGTTCCTCTTGATTCGATAGACCCATTTACATCCGACACTATTTTGTGTGGGTGAGTAGGGGACTAAGGACCAGGTTTTATTTTTTTGGAGAGCAAGAAATTCTTCTTGCATAGCATCACGCCAATGTGAGTTTTTGTTGGCTTGGGTGAATGATGTGGGTTCAGTTTGGAGAGAGGAGGTAGAGGTTGTTGTATGAAGAGAGAAGGGTATTTTAGGTTTGTGAATGTTATTTTGGGCACGAGTTACCATACGTGATGGTGGGACCGGTTTGGGAGAGTCGGGAGAAGTAATGTGGGGAGAGATAGTGTGTGAAGAGGAGAAGTTAGAACTACTTACTTGTGTTGGAGACTGTCGAGAAGCATCCTTGTGGAAAGAGGAAGTAGAACCAGTAGCGTGGGATGGGGAGTTGTGAGCAGGAGAGACTGATGGACTATTCGAATTTGGAATAGAATGGGGAATAAAAGTTGGGACCGAATTTGGAAGGGGGGAGGAATTATGAGAATCATCATTGGGAGGGGATATTATTTCCAAATTTTTGCCTGTAAAATCGGAAAACAACTTTGAAAAAGATTGATCAGTAATGGACAAATCAGGATATGATTTAGTTTTATAAGGAAAGATTTTTTCAAAAAAAACAACGTGGTGAGAGATAAAAATTTTATTTGAGGCAATATCAAAACAAAGAAAATAATGATGAGAAAGAGAAAAACCGAGGTACACACATGGTCGCGATCTTGGTTCAAGTTTGTGGGTGTTACAGGGTCGAAGCCAAGGGTAACAAAGACAACCGAAGACTCGAAGAGTGGTGTATTTGGGATGCCGACCAAACAGTTTATAATAAGGTGTATCATTATGTAGGACAGGTGTTGGCATGCGATTGATGAGCTAAGTAGCGATTTGGAAGGCATATGACCAGAACCGAAGGGGTACAGCTGCATTATGGAGAAGGGTGAGGCCAGTTTCGACTATATGACGGTGCTTACGTTCAGCAGAGCCAACATGCTCGGGAGTGTATGGGGGTGAGGTAAGGTGTTGGATGCCATGGCGGGCTAGGACATGAGAAAGAGCATTGTACTCTCCACCACCATCTGTGTACACGGTTTTAATTTAAGTATTGAAAAAATTTTCAATAAGTTTCTTGAATTTTTCAAAGACACTAGACACTTCAGATTTTAATTTAAGAGGATATAGCCAAGTGTACTTTGTAAAATAATCAATAAAGATAACATAATACCGAAAATTCCCAAAGGAAATAAAGGGGCGGTACCCCAAACATCCGAGTAAATAACTTGGAATGGTTTGTCACAATGAACAGAAGAATTCTTGAACGACAACTTGTGACTTTTATTACAAAGACAAGAATTACAGACTTTATTAAAAGTAGAGAAACCTGAAAGTGGAATTTTATTGCTAGCTAGAATTTTCTTTTGGATAGAA
>JAESVK010058172.1:58138-71010 GCA_017140935.1 Hamamelis virginiana | reverse complement strand
CATTGTTTAGAAAGCATGATTGGGATAAAGACTATCATAAGTGATATATTTGATATGTTTCAAGGAGTAATGCATGACAATTACTTCCTAGTTATAATAATGGTCTAATTTTAGAATTCCAAGGTCACCATTTCGAGAAATGAGGTCCCAAATGCCTTTTGAGATCTTGTTAAGGATGTTGATAATCTCAATTTGCTAAAGACATGATTAGAATACTTGGTGGTGGTTGTGATATAGCCAAAATCATTGCAGTTCACCTAGAGGACTATTCTGTCAAAGTGTTTCATTGAGTATATTTATATTAATTTGCAAGTTGTTTACGTACACTGAGACATCTTGGTGTATACCATTTGGCAAGGTTTGGCTTTATCTCCACCTTGTATTTTTCATGAACATATAGAATACTTTGGGGTTGGTTGTGATCAAATTAAACTTTCCACCCATTGAAGTGTGTCCTGCTTTCCTTCAGTTAGATATTCTTCACACATGCAGACTTGGAAGGTATTTGGGGTCTTTTATGACAATCTTGTCAAGTTCGCGCCTAGATGAGGGCCTAGGTGCACCTAGGCTATTTTTCAAGGCTGGACAATTGAGTGGGTCAGTAATATGTTAGGCACTCCCTAACCATCTTAAGTAAGTCAATAACCTAAACAATCACGTTGCATCGAATGGTGATTTGATAATACCATAAACAATGTTGCCTCTTACAGTAGACTGGCAGTACCCTAAACTACTACATTGGCTTAACATGTGAAGGTAGTATCGTAATTTAGCACATTGGCTCGATAAGTCGTCAAGTAGTGCTTCAAACTACCACATTGCGTGGGCATATGGTCCGGCAATACAAAAAAATACTAAGTTGCTTAGATATGTGGTCCAGTAGAACCCCAAACTGCCACGTTGCCTCGATATGTGGTCCGGTGGTACCCCAAAACAACCACTTTGCCTCGATATGTGGTCCGGTGGTACCCAAAACTACCACATTGCCTCGATGTGGTCCGATGGTGCCCCAAACTACCTCGTTGCCTCGATATGTGGTCCAGTGGTACCCCAAACTACCTCGTAGCCTCAATATGTGGTCCGGTAGTACCCCAAACTACCATGTTGCCTAGATGTGGTCCGGTGGTACCCCAAACTACCATGTTGCCTCGTTATGTGGTCTGGTGGTACCCTAAACTACCACCTTGCCTCGATATGTGGTCCGGTAGTACCCTAAAACTACCATGTTGCCTCGATATGTGGTCCAGTGGTACCCCGAACTACCACGTTGCCTCGGAATGTGGTTCGGTGGTACCCAAAACTATCATGTTGCCTCGATATGTTGTCCGATAGTAACCCAAACTACCTCGTTGCCTCGATGTGGTCCGGTGGTACTCCAAATTATTACGTTGCCTCGATATGTGGTCCGGTAGTACCTCAAACTATCAAGTTGCTTCGATATGTTGTCCGGTAGTATCCCAAACTATACCTCGTTTCCTCGATGTGGTCCAGTGATACCCCAAACTACCATGTTGCCTCGGTATATTGTCTGGTAGTACCCTATACTACCATGTTACCTCAATATGTGGCTCGATGGTACCCAAAACTACGACGTTGCCTCGATATGTGGTTCGAAAGTAACCTAAACTATCATGTTGCCTCAATATGTGGTATGGTAGAGCACAAAACTTCCACAATGCATCGGAATATGGTTTTGTGTATGTGGTTCAGTAGTACCCCAAAATACCTCGTTGCCTAGATAGCAAACTACCACTTTGCCACAATATTTGGTTTGGTGGTACCTCAAACTACCACGTTGTCTTGATATGTGGTCCGGTTGTACGACAAACTTCCAATGTTGCCTCGATAAGTGGTCCACTCATACACAAAAACTACCACGTTGTCCCAATATGTGGTCCGGTGGTACCCCAAACTACCACGTTGCCTCGATATGTGGTCCAGTAGTACTCTAAAAGTACCACGTTGCCTCTATATGTGGTCCGGTGGTACCCAAACTACCACGTTGCCTTGATATGTGGTTCAATAGTAACCCAAAAACAACCTCGTTGCCTCGATTCGGTCTGGTGGTACTCCAAATTATCACGTTGCCTCGATATGTGGTTCAGTAGTACCCCAAATTGTCACATTGCCTCGATATGTTGTCTGGTAGTACCCAAACTACCTCATTGCCTAGGTATGTGGTCCAGTGGTACCCAAACTACCATGTTACCTCGATGTGGTTTGGTGGTACCCCAAACTACCATGTTGCCTTGATATGTGGTCCAATAGTACTTTAAAAGTACCACGTTGCCTCGATATGTGGTCCAATGGTACCCCAAACTACCATGTTGCCTCGATGTGGTTCGGTGGTACCCCAAACTACCATGTTGCCTTGATATGTTGTCCGGTAGTACCCCAAACTACCTCATTGCATAGGTATGTGGTTCAGTGGTACCCAAACTACCATGTTGCCTAGGTGTGTTGTCTGGTAGTACCCTATACTACCATGTTACCTCAATATGTGGTTCGATGGTACCCAAAACTACGACGTTGCCTCGATATGTGGTTCAAAAGTAACCTAAACTACCATGTTGCCTCAATATGTGGTTCGGTAGAGCAAAAAACTACCACAATGCATTGAAATGTGGTCTAGTGACCCTAAAACTACCACGTTACCTCGATACAAAACTATCAAGATGCCTCGATATGTGGTCCAATGGTATCCCAAACTGAAATGTTGCCTCGATATGTGGTCCGGTGGTACCCCAAAACTCTCACGTTGCCTTGATATGTTGTCCGGTGGTACCCAAAACTACCATGTTGCCTCGATACCAAACTACCACGTTGCCTTGATGTGGTCCGGTAGTACCCCAAACTACAATGTTACCTCGATATGTGGTCCGATGGTACCCCAAACTACCACATTACCTTGATATGTGGTCTGGTAGTGCCCCAAACTATCCTGTTGCCTCGATATGTGGTCCGGTAGTACCCTAAAAGTACCACGTTGCCTTGAAATGTGGTCCGGTGGCACCCCAAACTACCTCATTGCCTTGATGTGGTCCGGTGGTACCCCAAACTACCACGTTGCCTCGGTATATTATCTGGTAGTACCCTAGACTACCATGTTACCTCAATATGTGGCTCGATGGTACCCAAAACTACGACGTTGCGTTGATATGTGGTTCGGTAGAGCATAAAACTACCACAATGCATTGGAATGTGGTCTAGTGGTACCTTAAAACTACCACATTACCTCGATACAAAACTACCACCTTGCCTGGATATGTGGTGCAGTAGTACCCTAAACTACCATGTTGCCTCGATACCAAACTACCATGTTGCCTTGATGTGGTCTGGTAGTACCCCAAACTACCATGTTGCCTCAATATGTGGTCTGGTGGTACCACAAACTACCACGTTGCCTCGATATGTGGTTCGGTAGTACCCAAAAACTACCATATTGCCTCGATATGTGGTCCAGTGGTACCCCAAATTACCACGTTGCCTCAATATGTGGTCTGGTGGTACCCAAACTACCTCGTTACCTCGATTTGTGGTCCGGTAGTGCCCCAAACTACCATGTTGCCTACATGTGGTCCGGTGGTACCCCAAACTACAATGTTGCCTTGTTATGTGGTTCGGTGGTACCCTAAACTACCACCTTGCCTCAATATGTGGTACGGTAGTACCTTAAAACTACCATGTTTCCTCGATATGTGGTCCGGTGGTACCCAAACTACCTCGTTGCCTTGATGTGGTCTGGTGGTACCCCAATCTATCACGTTGCCCCAGAATGTGGTTTGGTGGTACCCAAAACTATCACGTTGTCTCAATATGTGGTTCGGTGGTAACCAAAACTACTTTATAGCCTCTATATGTGGTCCGATAGTAACCCAAACTACCTTGTTGCCTTGATGTGGTCCGGTGGTACTCCAAATTATCACTTTGCCTTGATATGTGGTCCGGTAGTACCCCAAACTATCACGTTGCCTCGATATATTGTCCGGTAGTACCCCAAACTACCTCGTTGCCTCCGATAGTAACCCAAACTACCTCGTTGCCTCGATATGGTCCGGTAGTACTCCAAATTATCACTTTGCCTCGATATGTGGTCTTATAGTACCCCAAACTATGACGTTGCCTCGATATGTTGTCCGGTAGTACCCCAAACTACCTCATTGCCTAGGTATGTGGTCTAGTGGTACCCAAACTACCATGTCGCCTAGGTTTTTTGTCTGGTAGTACACTATACTACCATGTTACCTAAATCTGTGGTTCGATGGTACCCAAAACTATGACCTTGCCTCGATATGTGATTTGAAAGTTACCTAAACTACCATGTTGCCTCAACATGTGGTTCGGTAGAGCAAAAAACTACCACAATGCATTGGAATGTGTCTAGTGGTACCCTAAAACTACCACGTTACCTCGATACAAACTACCACGATGCCTCGATATGTGGTCCGATGGTACCCCAAAATTACCACATTGCCTCAATATGTGGTCGAGTGGTACCCAAAACTACCATGTTGCCTCGATACCAAAATACCACATTTCCTCGATGTGGTCCAGTAGTACCCTAAACTACCATGTCTCCTCGATATGTGGTCTGGTGGTACCCCAAACTACCATATTGTCTTGATATGTGGTCCGGTAGTACCCCAAAACTACCACGTTGCCTCGATATGTGGTCCAGTGGTACCCCAAACTACCACGTTGCCTTGATATGTGGTCCTCTAGTACTCTAAACTACCTCGTTGCCTGGATATGAGTTCTGGTAGTACCCCAAACTACCTCGTTGCCTCAATATGTGGTCTGGTGGTACTTCAAACTACCTCGTTGCCTCGATATGTGGTCCAGTAGTACCCCAAACTACCATGTTGCGTAGATGTGGTCCGGTGGTACCCCAAACTACCATGTTGCCTCGTTATGTGGTCCAATGGTACCCTAAACTACCACCTTGCCTCGATATGTGGTGCAGTAGTACCCTAAAACTACCATGTATCCTCGATATGTGTTCCAGTGGTAGCCTAAACTACCACGTTGCCTTAGAATGTGGTTTGGTGGTACCCAAAACTATCACGTTGCCTCGATATGTGGTTCGATGGTAACCAAAACTACTATATAGCCTCGATATGTGGTTCGATAGTAACCCAAACTACCTCGTTGCCTCGATATAGCCTGGTGGTACTCCAAATTATCACTTTGCCTTTATATGTGGTCCGATAGTACCCCAAACTATCACGGTGCCTCGATATGTTGTCCGGTAGTACCCCAAACTACCTCGTTGCCTCCAATAGTAACCCAAACTACTTCGTTGCCTCGATGTGGTCCGGTGGTTCTCCAAATTATCACGTTGCCTCAATATGTGGTCCGGTGGTACCCTAAACTGTCACGTTGCCTTGATATATTGTCTGGTAGTGCCCCAAACTACCTCGGTGGTCCGTGGTACCCCAAACTACCATGTTGCCTAGGTATGTTGTCTGGTAGTACCCTATACTACCATGTTACCTTAATATGTGGTTCGATGGTACCTAAAACTACGACATTGCCTCGATATGTGGTTTAAAAGTAACCTAAACTACCATGTTGCCTCAATATGTGGGTCGATAGAGCACAAAACTTCCACAATGCATCGAAATGTGGTATGGTGTTACCCTAAAACTTCCACGTTACCTCAATATGTGGTTTGGTAGTACCCCAAACTACCTCGTTGCCTCAATAGCAAACTACCACTTTGCCACGTTATGTAGTTTGGTGGTACCTCAAACTACCACGTTGCCTCGATATGTGGTCCGTTCGTATGACAAATTACCATTGTTGCGTCGATAAGTGGTCCAGTCATACCCATAAACTACCACGTTGCCTCGATATGTGGTCCGGTAGTACCCTAAACTACCTTGTTGCCTTGATTTGTGGTCCTATAGTACCCTAAAAGTACCACGTTGCCTCATAATGTGGTTTGGTGGTACCCTAAACTATCACATTGCCTCGATATGTGGTTCGGTGGTAACCAAAATTACGACATTGCCTCGATATGTGGTTCGAAAGTAACCTAAATTACCATGTTGCCTCAATATGTGGTCCGGTAGAGCACAAAACTACCACTACAAGGAAACATTTAATAGAGGACATGGGCAGATTTATTTATGAGGATGGTTTTTAAAAATTGTCTTCTTTGTGTAATAAAAGAGGATGGTTTTTAAAAACCATCCTTATAAATTTGTCTTTTTAAGGACGGTTTACGAAAATTGTCCTTAAAAAGTAGCCATATACGAATCCGCATGCCCAAACGACGATGTTTTCAATTTTTATTTTTAAACAAACCCATACGACACCGGTTAAGAAGCCGCGCCTTGGCAGAATTTCTTCCCGCCTGTCACTCTCGGCCATCTCACTCTTTCTCCCTCTGTCTCTCCACTCTTCTTACTCTCAGCCATCTCACTCTCTCTCTCCTCTTTCTCTCACTCGATCTCGATCGATCAACCCTCGCCTCTCACCACTCATCCGCCTCTCATCTTCGCCAGAACCCTCATCACACACACACACACTCTCTCTCTCTCTCTCTCTCTCTCTCTCTCTCTCTCTCTCTCTCTCACATACATTCGATCAAGATCTCTGATCGAGAACCAGAGCCCTCACCTCTCACCACCCATCTGCCTCTTCGCCAGAACCCTCTCGATATCCATTCGCGAAACCGGCCGTACCACGGTGAGTCCTTCTATTGGAACCCTCTTCGCCATATTCCTCTCTCTACCGGCACCGTCTCTGCTGGAACCCTCTTTTTCCTCTCTTGTTTCTCTTTCACATTTTGCAAATCTCTCAAGCAAATGGAGCCCTGGCTTGAATTGATTCCCAAATAGATGCAGTGCAAATCTGGCCTACAGCCCTAGAAACACCTCTCCAGCAAATATCTCAATTGGCAGCTCACATTTCTCTTTCTATTTCTCTCTTCGATTAAGCACCTCTCCAGCAAATCCCTAATTCAATTGGCCAATCTCTTGTCTAGGCATCCAAGCACAAAGTTTGAAGCCCCATCCGAGTTTAGGTAGGTTTTCTGATTTTTTATTTTTTGTTCATATTTTTTCTTTAAAATTTATGTGGGGTGATATTCTTGTCTAGGCATCCATGGCGTATCCTAGTTTAGATTTCATCATATAGTCCCGATCTAAGCCCTCGCTGCTTAGATCTGCTGGATGAGCCTGGATGATATATATTTGTTCTTTATATATATATATAAAGAACAAATATATATATATATATATATATATATATATATATATATATATATATATTTCCCTGTTTGGGTGAAGGGTTCATCAATGGTCAGGCTTATGGTGTTTATGTTTATATTTTTCTCCAGGCTCGAGTTGTTATCAGGGAGATTCATTTTTTCCCCTTTAACCCTGTCGACAAGAGGACTGCTCTGGCTTATATTGATTCTGATGGAAATTGGCATTGAGCTAGCAAAGGTGCCCCTGAGCAGGTATCTTGCTATTCTTTAGTCCGATAAATGAAGATTTTCTTAGAATGATAACTACTAATTCACATTTATCTCATGTTCATATGCAGATATTAACCCTTTGCAACTGCAAGGAGGATGTTAAAAAGAAAGTTCATGCGGTGATTGATAAGTTTGCTGAACGTGGACTTCGATCTTTAGCTGTTGCAAGACAGGTTTGCATATGGAACCCTGGTGTATTTACTCTTGCTGAGACACTAGAACACCCTAATTCTTAATTGCTGATTTTATGATTTGCTCGCAGGAAATACCTGAGAAAACAAAAGACAGTCTTGGGGCACCATGGCAGTTAGTTGGTTTGTTGCATTTGTTCGATCCCACCAGACATGATAGTGCAGAAACAATCTGAAGAGCTCTCAACCTTGGTGTGAATGTCAAGATGATTACCTGTAAATAATTATCTATTATTTTTATTAATCTTCATCTTATACCTTGATTGTTCTCTCATGCTTATTGTTTGTATTTTTTTTTTCTCAATACCTAGGGATCAGCTTGCTATTGCCAAGGAAACTGGCCGGAGACTTGGAATTGGAACAAACATGTACCCCTCTTCTTCATTACTTGGCCAAGACAAGTATGCATCCATCGCAGCCCTCCCTGTGGATGAGTTGATCGAGAAGGTTGACGGATTTGCTGGAGTATTTCCAGGTGGGTTCTGTTTTCAGATTGTATACCCGGAAACACAACCTTCCTTTTCTAGTCTATATGTGGAAATCTTTCCATTTAATCATTGATAAATATTTGTTTTCATCTGCAATTTTTTAATCATTTTCAGTAAATCCAAAGTGAAAACATATGCTCCCCACTTTCTCTAACCCACATTGATTTTCTTCTTAAAAGTTTTCTCAATTTATTCCCATGTACTGAATTTCTTCAGCAAAGACTCTCCAACTCCAAACCCATTGCTATGCTTTCATGTCTAACACTTTCTTTTTTTTTTTTTTTTGCATATGATAGAACACAAATATGAAATCGTGAAGAGGCTACAAGAGAGAAAGCACATCTGTGGTATGACTGGAGATGGTGTTAATGACGACCCTGCTTTGAAAAAGGCAGATATTGTAATTGCTGTTGCTGATGCTGCTAGAGGTGCTTCTGATATTGTCCTTACTGAGCCTGGACTGAGTATCATAATAAGTGCAGTGTTGACTAGCAGGGCTATTTTTCAAAGGATGAAGAACCACACTGTTAGTTACCTTTCTTGTTCCTCTTCAAACTCCCTACAGTTTTACTTGAAAATGTTAGTTTACTCTTTTTTGGCCATTCTGTTTTGCAGATCTATGCAGTTTCAATCACCATCCATATTGTGGTATGTGCCAAAAATAATTTATTTATATTTACACTATACTTGCTATTCCGTTTTATTTCTCTGATGTGCGAATTTTATTTGCTATTTTCTCAGTGCTCAGTTCTCTTTATTCTCAATTTTTGCAGTTTGGTTTTATGTTTATTGCTCTGATATGGAAATTTTACTTTGCTCCCTTCATGGTTCTAATTATTGCCATCCTAAATGACGGTGAGACCATATCCAGTAATTTTAAGTCAATACATAATGTCTGCTTGCTCAATTTACCATGACTTTAATAGCACGGTCATGAGTCTGATTTCATGCATCATATTCCTATAGGAACAATCATGAAGATCTCAAAAGACAGGGTGAAACCATCTCCAATGCCAGACAGCTGGAAACTAAAAGAGATTTTTGCTACTGGCATTGTGCTTGGAGGTTATTTGGCACTAATGACAGTAATATTCTTCTGGGCAATGCGAGATACTGACTTCTTCTCGGTAGGAAATATATGTTTTTG
The DNA here is from genome assembly GCA_017140935.1 of Hamamelis virginiana. Taxonomy (NCBI): domain Eukaryota; kingdom Viridiplantae; phylum Streptophyta; class Magnoliopsida; order Saxifragales; family Hamamelidaceae; genus Hamamelis; species Hamamelis virginiana. Next base: position 61,698 of record JAESVK010058172.1, on the reverse strand, counting down.
ATTTCCATAGATATCTAACTTACTGATTTAAGCAGAATTATTTCAGATTTTAAACATTTATTTATTATTGTGATGTAGGATAAGTTTGGTGTAAAATCAATAAGGCATAGTCCTCATGAGATGATGGCAGCTTTATACCTACAAGTTAGTATTGTGAGCCAGGCCCTAATTTTCCTAACAAGATCTTGCAGCAGGTCCTTTGCTGAGCATCCTGGACTTCTCCTAGTCAGTGCTTTCATAACTGCTCAACTGGTAAGAGTTTGCATACCTACTAATCTCTATAAGCAACACAGCAATCTGTATTATGCTAAGTTTGAGCTAGTTTAGACACAACTTTTCGAATTGGAAATCAAAGCGCTGCAATCTAAGTGTCTATGCCTTGTTTCAAGTAAGGCCAAACCTTGCCTCGCCAAATGTGTCCACACTGCTTAAATTTATGAACTGCAAAAGACTGCCGTTACTGTTAAAAAAAAAAGTTTGAAATTAGGGGAATCAATAAAAATGATTGTTTATGTGAGTGAGCATTTGTGGTGTGTGTTGTGGGAGGTGATAGCATGAAGGTCTGTAAAATACTCAGTCATGGCCAGAAAAATAGGGGCGAACAGTCTATTGTAACCTTTTATCCCTGCATGCTGTATCTCAAAGTTTCCCTATACTGAATTTGGGAACGAATGAATAACTTGCTCCGTTAAATGTAATTAACCATTCTGTAAATGACAGGTAGCAACTCTGATAGCTGTTTATGCCAATTGGGGATTCGCAAGGATAAAGGGAACTGGTTGGGGTTGGGCTGGAGTTATCTGGCTATACAGTATTGTAACATATGTTCCTCTTGACATCCTTAAATTTGCCATCCGCTACTCTGAGTGGGAAGGCTTGGGACAATCTGTTAGAGAACAAGGTATGCTTCCGTATGATAGTTTCTCTACTAAAAGTAGGCATTTTAGTATCCGAGTTTGTTGAGTCATCATAATGTTTCTGATCAAGCTTGCTGCTTTCTTCTCTTAACAGACTGCCTTCACTACTAAGAAAGACTACTGGAAAGAAGAGAGGGAGGCCCAGTGGGCAGCTGCTCAGAGGACGCTCCACGGTCTTCAACCACCTAAAACCACTAACCTATTCTCTGACAAGACCAGTTACAGGGAGCTTTCGGAGATTGCGGAGCAAGCCAAGCGACGGGCTGAAGTTGCAAGGTAAACAAGTCATATCTAATTGAATATCGAGCCGAGATGAGTTGAAATATATGATTTGAGTTTGATCAATTTTTTTTTTTACTAGGGCGAGCTCAAACTAGCTTTTTATGAATTAATTTTTAGCCATGATGGAGTAATTTGATTATTTAAAGTATTAATAAACTTATCGACTCAAATAGTATTTTACTTGAGCCTTCTTAACTTAATAAACTAACGAGTTCAAAATAAGATTTGGTCTTATCTTGTTTATCCTATAAGCCAACCTGAAGAGCTTTTATTGATCTCGAGTCAAGTACAAGTAGTTTGATTTGTCTTCCGGTTCCATTTGGAAGTTAAGCTAGAGATTTAAAATTCATGTCCAATTTTCATGGGTGTTATAGGAATGTGCTTAATTCTTGGTTTTCTATATTTGATTATGGAATTGCAGGTGGTTTTGGGTCTTATCTGCTGGGTTTGAACAAGAAGACATATGAGCAAGCAGGGGTAGATACAGAGGGGAATACTCCTGGGAGCTACAAGGAACTAAAGCTTGGTTGGATGACTGGCTTCCTCTTTGTAAGCAGCTTTGTTGGGTTGTTGGCATTAGTTACTCTTAGAAAGGTATTGTTCTTTGCTTCCGTTTTCATTTTTCTAATGATTCAAATGGTTTGCTTAGTGATTTGGAGGTAGTTTTTTCATGGAATTGATTTCCCTCTCATAAGAGTGGGAGAGTGGATGGGAGAGATGCCATGAAACTAGAAGCCTGTTGGTTTGGTTACTACAAACATCACAATATCTCAATTCCCATTAAAGTACTACTAGGTATACCTAGATAAATTTATCAAATTTATTCAAAATCGCAAAAGGACATGAATTTCATGATCGTTTTTTAAATTCAAAATAAACATGACCCTTACCTTTTTTTTTTCTTCTTTCTTTTTTTTTAATACATTTCTAATTTACCGTTATCACATCTAAAAGATAAGAGAATAAAGCAATTTCTCTGTGAAACTTGGAATAGCTTGTTCATGCTTTTTTACTTCTATTCTGCAGATCATGATAATAGACTACAAATTGACTAACCCTAGTGAAACTGCTACTGCAGTTCTCATCAATGGGTTCCATACTCGTCGTGGGGATGACATGGCCAAGTATGCGATCCATTTTTCTGATGAATTCTTGTCTTCTCGTATTAAAAACTAGATAAAACCCAAGTGTGAAAACAGCTCAAACAATTTGCCATGTTTCTCACAGGAAGCAGGTTTGTGGCTTCATGAAATTCTTCTCGATCAGTTTCCTGTGGGGTTTCTTCCAGTGGTTCTATTCTGGTGGAGCGCAATGCAGATTCTCAAATTTTCCAACATTCGGCCTGAAAGCTTGGAAACAATCGTCGTACTCTGCATCTTTCCTCCGCATTATTTCAGCCTTACCTGAGATTTATCATTCCATCAGTGTTAACAAAAGCAGTTTTTAATTTTGCAGATTTTACTTTGACTTCAGCACGACTTACATCGGAGCAGGAATGATCTGTTCCCATCTTGTTAACTTGTCTTTGCTCCTTGGTGCTGTGCTCTCTTGGGGCATGACATTTCTAAAGGTTTTGGGCTTGAATCCTTCACAGAGATAGGGGCACTCTGCTTGCTATTATCTATGCATAGTTTTTTTTTCCTCAAAAAAAAAATCTGAATTTTTTGCCCTTTTGTCTTAATAATAGCTTTATATTCCATGATACTGATGTTGTTTGTAGCTGGGATTTCTTTATCTGTATTGCTTTTGTTTAAACCTCCCAATCTCCATTTATGATGAATATTTTATCTGACATTCACAAGTTTCCCAAAATTTTCAGGGCGATTTATCCAATGTCTACTTTACTGATTAAAGATTAAATGAATTTGAATAGCCATTATTTGGACTGAAAGAGCATGCCTGCGCTCAAAAAGATCATGAGCAGACAGGTTTTGTTCTATAATTTTATTTGTTACTGGTTGCTTTGGATATGTTATCTTGAATTGATTATCTTACCTCAGTGGATAGTAGCTTAACAGTAAAGATTACACCTGTAATTGCTTTTGGTTTGAGTGCAGATTGTGTTATATTTAGGGAAACATATTCCCTACGATGTCATCACCCTTGTTCCAATCCTATGTGGTCCGGTGGGATCCCAAACTATCACGTTGCCTCGATATGTGGTTTGGTGGTACTCCAAACTACTATGTTGCTTAGATGTGGTCCAATAGTACCCTAAACTACCATGTTGCCTCGTTATGTGGTCCGGTGATACCCTAAACTACCACCTTGCCTCGATATGTGATCTGGTAGTACTCTAAAACTACCATGTTGCCTCGATATGTGGTCCGGTGGTACCCCAAACTACCACGTTGCCTCGAT
>JAESVK010058172.1:0-21231 GCA_017140935.1 Hamamelis virginiana | reverse complement strand
ATTAAATCAAAACATCATCCCTAAAAGGATTAAAAAAACCGATAAATTAATTAACATAAAAAAAAAGCGATTGGGTGAGGCAAAACAACAAATAGAGTTCATGGAAGACACGAAGCGAAATAAGTCGTGAATGTATAAAAACCATTCTTGGATACCTCGGCGAAACAAGCGGCGAAAGCGCTACTGGCGAAGGTTCCGGCGAAGGAGATATCGGATTTAGTCTGTTGGACCATCTTAACAGACCCAAATCAAAGGAAAATGAGTTGGGCAAGGACGAAAAATGGGGAAGAGAGAGGCTGATAATATAGCACAGAGTCGCAATAATGGAAGAAACAACAGAGAGAGAGAGAGAGAGAGAGAGAGAGAGAGAGGAGAGAGAGAAGGGGTTTTCAGCAACGGGAATCTCGGGAAAAGGGACAGCGAAGGTTGCACAAAAAGGGGGTTTGCCACTGGAGTGGGTGTGCGCTGCTCGTCGTCACCTTCATTATTATTCGTGCAGCCTCCTCCAGTGGCGCAAGCATTTGCCCACTTTTCACTTTAACTTCACATCCCATAAAGGGCAATCAAAAATTTTCTCGAATCCTGTTCCGTCCGTTATCTTATTTTACAGTAGCTGCAGTGGGAAGAAACAGGTCTGGGCTCGGCTATTGTCTGCCAAATTGCACGATTTTAGAGAAGCCAATTCCATTATTTTCCTTCCAAATCCCAAATCCTTATCTTTCCATAAAAGGGATATGTTCCTTCCAAGTTGTCTTTTGCATTCCATCTAAGAACACAGTCTAAAAATTTGGAAAATGGTTCAATTTCGACCACTCCATTTATGGCTTAATGGTATCCTTTTCTTATAAGGTGAAAATCTTGAATTCGTATTTTCAAACTTTGGGTGAAAGAGGTCTAAGAGCAAAAGGATTATTTCCCAATTCCCATTGTGTAGCCTGCAAGCCAGTTTGGGTTTTGTTCGAGGACCAAAAAAAAATTAAAATGAATGGTTTATTTTGTTCGTATTAGGTGGTGAAAATTTTGGATCCGGGTTTTTGAACTTTGGATGGAGAGGTCAAGGTAGAAAAAGGCCTATATCCCATTGTGTAGCCCAAGAGCCCGTCTGTCCGTGGAAAAAAAGAAGGTGAATGGTTCATTTTGTGTTTGTATAACAGTTGGGATTTTCTCATACATTGACATCAAAGTATACTTTAGTCTTTTGGTGGAATGCAGAATAATCTTTGTCCAAAACAGAATGCTGGTAATTGGACAGATTGCTGGTGCTTGGTGATTGTGATGAATTGCATGATGAGAAGTGAAGGTAGGGGATGCAAAAATGGATGTCCACAAGGACCCACTTTATTCAGAGACATTGACTCATGGTGCAGGGCATGAGGGTAAAATGTAAGTTTCAACGTTGCGGGCTCTAGTAAAGTTCAAGCTGCCTTGAAACTTCAAATAGAAGCAGACTCGGTTAATTTCATCTTGGCAGAGCATGGTCACGTTGAGAGAAGAGGAACTTGCACTTCAGCGGCAATGTAATAGCATGGAATTCCCTCACATAATTACAAAGCAATTTGAGGTGTTTTGAGTTCCAATCAATTGATAGACTAACATCTCACAAAATTTGCAGAAGGAATCAACGAAGAATTAGTTTCCCTTGAATACATACATTGATAAGTACTCAACCAGCATTCATACAACATTAATTCTATGAAGATCGTAACTGTAAAAACATTGAGACACCTTTTATTAATTAATCAAGACCTAGCACTAAGGTTGAAAAGAGAACATTAAGAGGAAAAAAAAAATACTGATTGGACTTACTCAAGTGTACCCCAAAAAGAATTTTCTGATATTGCCCCATCACCTGAAGATGAGAGGAGAAAAGCCCAATTGATGCTTTTCTTTATATTTCTCTACTTCTTCTTAGCTCAGAGCCTTGGAGTTGCTATTGATACAGGTGGAAACTCTTCTTGCCAGTTTCCAGAATGAAAACTATATGAGATATGGCATTTGCTACTGATAGAACCATGCTGCTGAAATGCTTGATGAGGCTGTCGCATGAAGTGTAACATGACAGAATGCGCCTAAACAATGATTCCACAAACGAGTGTCATCTGTTCCTCTTTTTGGTTTCACTGTACATAACAACTCCAATGACAGTGAGAGTGTAGCCCAGCATCCCCGTTATTGAGATGGGATTTCTAAATATTAAAATTGAGATGACCACAGCAACAGCCCCTTTTGCATTTCCTAGAACCTGGAAAAGTTGGTGAATTTCAATCTCAAAGTGGATAACAAATTCTCAATATATTCTTAACAAGTAAAATGTCAACAGGGGATTCATTGAAATAAAATAAATAAATAAATAAGGAAAAAAAAAAGTATCAAGATTAAGAAAATCCTGTTTAAACTTTTTAACTTGGAGATTTCAGTTTTGTGGATCAACTATTTCGTCTTGCAGCTACATTTGGCATGTGAAGTATGCCGAGTTGTTTATTGCAGCGTAACTCCCTAAGGATTTGAAGATCAACAACCTCCTTTGGAGTTTGTATTTCCCAATTCATGTCCTAATAAAAATTCCAATCTGAGCATTCTTCTCTCAATTCTTTTCCTAGTCATTTACCTAGGCCGTTCTTCCATTTGCCTCTCCGGGCTTTAAATCCTGTAGTACAAGAAATTCATTTCTTTTCTTGTAACTCTTTCTACTTGTTATTCAAGAACACTAAAACGTATCTTGTAAAAAAATTCCCAAGCTCTTCTTTGTTTTACCAAATATAGGGCTTTGCAGTTTACAAATTGCAGCATATATAATTCTGAAATTTTGGAAAAAAATCATAAAGCAAATAACTATATATTCTGTCAGCCAACACCAGCCTAATAAATGGATTTGCTAAAATAACTTAAACTTGATGATCAAGCCAAAGAACACTGCATCAATTTTTACACGACTGAACTAACTAATAATGTAAACAATTGGCAGATTAGACAAGCAGCTGTACTTTTGATCTTATTTCAGCTACTGTCACTGTCCTTGCTTTTGATCATATTTAAGTTGAACCATACTGTATTCTGTTCATGAAATTATTATGCAGAGTTCATGTCTTACAACTCCCAGTAAATCATGAGGAGGGATAAACATGCACAGGAATAAGAGGGTTTACCTGGAGAGTCAAAGCGCCCGTGCTTTTAGTGACCAAGAAATTGGTCAAGTTCACAAAATATGCTATAGCAGAATTGAAGAGGAGATACCAGACTATCTTAACATCATTTTTGGCAAGAGCTAATGTTATCTCAACCACATTTTCCTCCATCAACAGTGTTGCAGGAAGTAAGAATATAACGGCTATTGGAGCCATGTAAAGCAGAAGGTTCATAGAGTTTAGTTTTTCCCTGGAAAATTTTAATTATCATTTTAGTCTAGCTTTTATGAAAAGATAAAAGTGTAACTTAAGGCTTTAATTTCTCCATCATTGTAATATCAGAAAGAGAGAAATTCAATACCCTTCTGAGGTTAGCAAAGTATCTTGAAGCACTGACTTGAATGCCCTTGCAGCCGTAGCCAGAACACACATTGTAAACCCAAAGAAATCAAACAATGGTTCACCCTGCAGCCACATAATTACTGTACATAAAGATAACAAAAGGAAATTTCTGCTATTGAAAAAATTAGGTAATGCAAATAGCTAGGATCCAAAAATAACTAAAATACATATCATTCACTCACAAACCAGCTTTGGCACATGCAATCACATAAACAACATCTTCTCTCAACTATTTAGAGTCGATAACAAAAATCCGCCTTCAGCATTTCAGTCTTTCAAGAGAGAATTTTTATTATTGGATAAATCTAATACAAATTCCATTCATGTTCTTTTTTGGCTTATGATCTTCTCCTCCTATCACCCTTACTAATACTGATTCACATCTTTTTGCTAGTCCCATCCATTGTTACCTCTAGACTCTAGTCATGACCAATCCATCCAAGTTTCCTACAATATTACCGATTAGGTCTACTGCTTCTTCATGTTTCCACTCAGCATCCTCACATCGGCTACAATTGTCTTATGAACATACCATATCAACTCTGTGTGTGTGTGGGTGATCCCATACAAACTAAGACGGTTTTAAAATGAACTCAGCATTAAAATAAATATATAAAAATAAATTGGAAAAGAGATAAATGAGTTTTGAATAAAATTAAGCCTAAATAAGCAATAATAACAACAATTCTCCCATTTCATTTTGAATCACTAGCAAAACCAATACAATAATAACATCTGTAATTCAAACTTATATGAACCCAATTTGAAGCCTAGACATGCCCTGTTTCTTTGCAAACAAATAAGAAGTTTGGGTATTTCCAGTTTCAACCCAATACACACCAAACTACGAAAGTAACATTTTTGTTCAACTACTCTAAATCATCCACATACATCTTGCCCAAATTAACTTTATTATCAATTTGTAAAGAACTTATCAGAATTTAAGATTCTCTCTCTCTCTCTCTCTCTCTCTCTCTCTATATATATATATATTTTCTATAATTTTCATCAATTAAAAGAAAAGGCATTGTAATAAGAACAGAGGAAAGGAAAATTATACCCCACTAGCAATGATGACACCTGTAACCACAGGAACAAGAGTTGCATACGTGATCCAAGCTTCCCTTTTCTTATTCATAATAAAAGCAAAAGCTGCCGTGAAAAACGGCGTCGTGGCACCGACAGCCTGATTGAATGAAACCGGAAGGTATCGAAGAGATACATTTCCACAAACAACGGAAAAACAGAAGACAAGACTGAGACCCAAAACCTTAATGAATTGTTTTCGAGATCGAATGGTCTGCATAGGCACAATCTTCATCCAAGAAATAGCAACGTAGCTGAGAAGAGAACACGCAATCATGTGGCACATGGTGAGGAAGATTGGGTACTTGAAGCCATAATTGCTGAGCAAATACTTGTTCAGTAGCAGAACGCCAATGTTAGTTGAGTACCACGATGTTACGAGCCCGATCGTGGACCAACGGCTCGAGCCACCCTTCATGGGTCGCTGGCGATTTGGGGTTTTGTGGGGTTGTGAGATTTAATACAAGTGAAGAGGGAAGATGATCAAGAAAGGGAGAAGGCGCGAGCTTGGAACAGAGCAGCTGATTGTGTCTGGTTTTTTAAATGTAACGGTAAGAACAAAATGAGAGAGAGAGAGAGAGAGAGGATTGTCGGAAGAAATGGAATGTCCGTCGTGTGAAAATCGGACGTCGTGTGAGAATCGGACGATGAATCACACCAACTGCGTGGCGATGGGGCCCTGATACCTAATTTTTTGTGGGACCTTTAAAAAAATAATCCACCAGTCAATTAACAATCTTAAGATGAGTACAATATTTCTTCCTAGTCACGATCAGCCATGTGCTCAGATTTAAAAAAATATATCATTAATTGCGCTAAAAAAATGTCATTAATCGCATCCTACTGAGGATGCGATTAATACAAATTGATTATTTACATGCATTCCAAAATTTATGTTATTGTAATGCATACGCACGTGAATACAAATATATGTCCATTATAACATGTTTGCACATCTCGTATTCACATATCTATATTTTGTTTAAAAAAAATGTTATAGCACCATACATTTTAACCTAAAATTACATATTTATATTTTGTTTAAAAAAATATTAAAGCACCATATAGTTTAACCTAAAATTAAAAACCACCCTGAGATGTTCTGTTTTAAGTGGTGCGGTCTCTTCTCTCAAATTAATTTCATCTTTTTCACACACAGGGTGATTTTTAATTTCAGGTTAAAGTGTCAGTTGTTATAGCATTTTTATTTATTTTTAATTAATTATAGTATATGATACAATATAACTAGAGGTGAAGAAGAACACCTTTCTTGCCGGTGAGAAGCTTAATCCATATCCATATTTGGAGAAGAAATTGGTGACCCAAGGCCAAGGAATAAATTTTTGATTGGGTATTAATGGATATATCAAACATTGAGATTGAGATTGACGTTGGAAGGTAATTAAAAAAGTTGATATATTTTTAAGATATTGAATATAAGTTGGTGTTAATCTTTATTTATCAATGTTTATAAATATTTTAAAGGTATTGATGCCGATGTATTAACAGAAATAAATTTATTTTTTAAGATATTGCTTGATTATAATCTAAGAAGTACTTATTTTTGGTTTTTAAAGCAAAAATTATCACGTCTACCCTAACTCAATTAGATGGTTGCTGCCAAGTCTCTTTCTCAATAAAGGGTTGTTTTTATATAAAATAAAATAAAATAAAATAAAATAATAAATAAGTCATTGTTCAGAAAACATAAAAAATTGGTCAGCACAGGTTATTGTTGGGGAGGTCGACCTACCGTAACGTCTGTTAGCATTAGGAGTAATTTAACGGAGCATGGCAACAACTCCATCCATGTAGAGCGTAGGCCTAAGATATCATATGTGATTTCGTCTGATGTAAAAAATTGATGCAAAGAGAGAAATTTGGTTTTAAAATAAAAGGAAAAAGTCGTGATAAATTAAATAGAAAACAACATTTATTTTTGCCAAGACTCAAACATCTTGGCACCTCCTTATGCTACTACAAATGCACTAGATGAACCAGTGAAATGGTGGGGTGACCCAAAAAGCCCCTTTGAAGCACCAAAATGAGTAATCCTGTACACACCTGAAACAGCCAATTCTGGGATCCTCCATTCTATAGTTGCATAGCTCCTAGGGCTGAGTTTTGCGGGCCTCGACCACTTAAATCGAAGGCAGAAATCATCATCGTCGTAGGCTGAGATCCATTTCTCCTTGTCCTGGAGAATCTCAACCAGTGCATATGTGCCTTCAGTCATGAGGTCATTCCTTGGGCAAGCAGACCAGAAGGTGACTGAAACCATGTCCCCTCTCTTGAAGGTGGAATTCGAAGGGACATCAGTTTTAACATCCCCAAAGTTCACAAGAAGGGGGGTTGAATCCATAACAACTGGTGTTAGTAAGCTGATTTGCTTGTCCAGGAGGTCTGGGGGCTGTGGGCCTGGTTCAACAGTTTGGCCACTGATGAGAGCTGCTGCTAGTTTTTTGAACTCCTGAATGTAGGCGCTGAGCGTGTGTGGACCATAAAGAGTGGAGGCTCCCTGAAAATCAATATAAAGTCACAAAAGAAGATGCAAATGTAGGAGATTTTTTCAAAACTAAAGACACTAGTTTGTTTTTGTATTCACTCCTGAGCTGAGGTTTACAATGACATGAATAGGTAAAATGACGTTACATTTTGACCATTAAAAGTCATGAAAAATTTTAAACACAATGCTCCTTTTACCATCTCTAACCTACTACTTGATGTAGCTGGTATGACATGACAAATTAGCCACAATGTCAGCACAACAGATTGACATAGCAACTGACATGGCATGTTACGGCAAAGCCGCATTAGTACCAATAGGTATAGTAACTGGCATGGCATGCTATATTAGCTACAATGTCAGCACATTAGGCTAACATGGCAATTGACATGGCACACCATGTCAGCTGCCACATCAAGACATAGGCGGAAGATGGTAAAAGGGGAGGTGTGTTTAGCATCTCTCAAACTTCATTATGTTGAACATCACCATGCCTTTTTCCAAAATTGGAGATGTTAAATATTTTCACTCAACACAATATTAGTATAAACTATAAACTATATACTTGAAGTTGGTGCTAAGCATGATTTTTTTTCCCCGACAAAAATATGGTATTTGAGGAATGAGTGATACAGACCTCATATCTCTGCACCTGGTACTCCTCAAAAGTGGTCACGTACTGTGAATATGTATTTGTCAGCCCTGCAATCACAATATGAACATTGCTGTTGAACTCTCCACTACCTCCTGAAGTGAGCACCATCTTAACAGCATCACGGAGGCGCCTGCCAGCCATGGTTGTGAATTCTGGAGAAAACAACAGCATTAAAAAGTCAACGTGATGAGAGGAACATAGAAACCACAACCAAAGAAGAGAAGCAGAGAATTTTCTGAGTTTAAATCCTTGCAATAAACAGGTGAAAAACTTGATGAAGAAATCAGTAAATTGATAGTGATTGAGCAAAGAACTAGGGACCTAACCAATCTGTAGCACCATAACAATTCAGTTTTCATGTTATTTCCAGATCCGAATACCATTCACTTATTAATGTGGATGGGATAGAGGAAAGGCAGTATGATCATAAGGTGAAAGAAACTAGCAAGAAATAGAAGGGTTGCTTCTACCTCCAGGTACGCTGAGAATGACAAGCTGCCCGATTCGCAAAATTTGAACTGGAAGTATTGAGGGCTGCATAAATAATGAGACATATTCGTCAGTCCAACCATCGACCAATTTTGATAGAACATTGAAGCATTGGCCAAATTATCTGCAGACGCTGCTCCTAAAGAAGTAATCAAAATGCTTAAAGCTTTCATTCAAAAATGCAAATTTCTGTAAGTTTGTTCCACCAACAACATATGATAATCTGCACATACAGAACAGGTCAAACATCTAGAACAGGTAAAAGGAAAAAAAGATGGTGTTTCTGCAAACAGGTTCAATCATCCAACATGATTTGATGTACAAGATTTCCAGATGATGCTATTGACTTTTGTCCTGCATGTGCACCAAAGTGACGGATACGCTGCTGCGGACTTTTTTGTGATTTACTCAAAAGGGATATTAGAGCTCCATATGGACATCCCATAGGGAGCCTCCTAACTTGAAATGACGTCTACAATTATACAAAATCCATATCATCTATTCTTGATACGCTGAAACTCAGTGTACAGTCTTGGGCTTCTTCAACCCCATATATTATGTGCAAATTGGATTAGATTGCAACTCACCGCCCAGTCGTAGGGTTTCTTCATTTCACCAGTATCAAGCAGAATAGGCTTTGGATGCTGACAATCAATCTGTTCCTTATCGGGTGTTTTCAGCAAGTTCCGTACCAACCTCCAGAAGGGGTTCCCCTGAAAGAATACCCAAGAAAACGATCACCGCACAATTTTAGGTATTTCACCATTTGAGAACATAATATAAAAATGGGTTGGTCATGCACTTGAAACCTCCGACCAACCTTGTCATCTCCTTGCTTGAAATCAAAAGCTCCAGGCCCATCAGTAGTTCCTGCAGCAAAAGCAAAGCCCATGGCAGCTGGGCATGTTTTAACCACTTCATTACCCCCACCCGGTTTAGGAAGCGTGACCTCAAGGTTGGAGAGGTTCACATATGCGTGTCGGTACCCAACCTTCCCTTTCAACTGCTCAGATGCTTTGTTGAAGAGATCCACAGATTTTTTGAATTGCCTTTCTCCAATAATACGTGTACTTTCAAATTCATCTGGGTAACTGCCAAATAAACATGAAATACAGTTTAAAATCCAAACAGGTACCAAATAAAAGGATGCTATACTTCAAAACTTGATAAAATGGAATATTATGTACCCTGGGCCCCGGCCATAACACAATTCATTTTTCCCATTGCAGGTGCTCTGATTGAAATCACAAGGCATTCCAGTGTCTGTACAAAATGCACCAAGAACATTTGGGCTTACATCGCCACAATTTGATTGACAGAATGCTGATACGAATTGAGGCCTGTCAGCCTGCCTAAGAGCATTCCTGACTCGGCTCGCAACACTCAAAAACCTAGTTGCACGTCTTCCTTGAGAACGCTGAAAGGAGGTGGCAAGTTCCATCAGCTCATTACCTGTATCAAATAGACAATAAACTATTCAGGAGGAAGCATTTTGGTTTCTGATGGAAATAAACTTATTGCCCAAGATGCCAAACTCTGAAACTGTTGAACTGATGAAGCTGTATGACAAATTTACCCAAAGCTGACCTCTCTCTCTCTCAAGAAAGGAAAAATTTCTGAAAAAATTATCAACAGTATGATGTATTATGAGCAAGAGTTGATTTAATATTTGCATATTATATTTAATTTAAGAGATTATATTAAAATAACTTCAATTTAATCATTTTAGGAAGGTTAGGCAAGTCAGTTTTAGATTGCAGCCATCTAAATTGAGCCGGATTCAGGTTCAATTCCCCCAACTTTTTAATAATTGAACAACTCCCCTCCCTTAATAAAATTTGGGAGTAAATGGAAAATGATTGGGAGAAGCTAGGGTGCCAACCTAGTTGGGATGCTAGTCTTCTCTATGATGCCTGCTACTTTCTTCTTTTATTCTTCTTATTTATTTATTTTTTTTTTAAAAAAAGAAAAGAGAAAAAAAAAGGGAACAACTCCCCTCCCCCAAAAGAAGAAGGAAAATAGCCCATAGTAAATCGAAGCAGATAACTACATAGTCATACCCAGTGTCCTGAATTTAATATTGTAAGCATATGGTAGATGAACAAGAGGCTTTTTAACTTACGTTTTTCATGAAGATTAGGGATTAATCTTGAGACTCTTCGAGGAATCCTGACAGTTCCAGATTTATTGGAATAAAGGCTAGAAACAGTCTGTTCAAACCAGTCCTCCATAAATCGTGCAGCAGCCCCTTTGTTGTCACCACTTATTAATGAGTTTGTTCGACTCATAGAAGTTCCATGAGTCGCAAACCAGTTAAAACTACCAACTGGGCCCCACTCGTTATCTACAAACTTCACGAGGGTCATTTCTTTATCAACATCGTACTTAAACATACTCCGTTCTGCGGTGGGATTGTTCAGATAAGCACTAGGACTACGGTTCACACCAGCATCTAAGAGCTCACCTGCAAAACCGTAATGGAAAATTATTATAGCATCAAAATAAGAATATAGAGTCTCAGAAAATTGCTAAAACAAGATAAATAGCAAGAGGGACATCAAACGTTATAAATATCGGTACAGTTATGTCTGGGACTATCAGTACATTACAAGAACACGAATTAAGGAGAATGAGCTACACATAGCATTACATTCCTAAGAAAACAAGATGTGATTTGGACATAGAAATTGTCAAGTATGCCAGAATAAATATACTAGTATACATAAAGGTAAATATGGCCATGAATCAATATAGAAAATAAAAGAAATAAAGTTCTGGGGACTGCTTTCCATGGAGATGTAGTCTGCAGAAAACTCAAGCCCCATAGAAGGATTAGATTATTCAAACAGTAGACTTCATAAAGGAATATGCTCCTCAAGCATATTTTTCCTTTTATCATCTCCCAAGTAAATGTCTCAGCAATAGGAGATTTTTTTTAAAAACCATAATATGCAGGTTAGCAAAACATAAACCTTGATTGGACAAGTCATCACATCCGACACTAAAATGTGGGCCTTGCCATGCTAAGATGCAGCAAAGAAAGACTAGAAGGATTATGATTCATCTGCCTTACCTTTATCCACAAGGATTGACCCTGGCCGAAGATTTTCGTGAGCTTGTATAATGCTTTTCTCAATGCCATCAACAATGACATCAAATGACTGGCGTACAAATCCAAGGGATGTTACAATATATACAACATATTGGAGATAGCCTCCAGGCCCAGCATGAGTGTGAATACCACTGATAGCAACATTCTGTTCGCTGTACAGATTCCCATACCTGAGGAAAGGGAAATTTAATATGAAGTATTTGACAACTAGAAAACGGGAGCAGTCTCATAAATTAATAAAAAAACTCAACTCCTAAAGGTATATCAGTAAGAAAAATTCAAATTCACACGTCTAGGCAGAGTTAAAATTCCTCCTCATCCCAAAATGCAACTTGAAGTTCTATGGAATTTCAAATACATTTATTTATTTCGAGAAATGACAATTTTTAAGAAAAGCTCTTTATATATATTGTCAAAAAGGCTTCACAGATGTGCTTGGAGATTAATTTTGTATTTTACAAGTTTATAGATTAGCACTGCAGAATCAAAAGTTAAAGATGAAACATAATGAGAATTACCTTGCTTTTAATCTTTCAATAACTTTTATTGTAACCAGTTGTGAAGCCATGCACGCATCAAGATTTACAAATACTACGCGATTCCCCTGAGGTTCAGCCACAATAAATGTACGAGCTCGCAACCTGAAGTGAACTCCAGATGCAATCTGTTCCAAATTTGCATATCCCATCATATTAACATCTGCAGCAGGCCCTGTTATGTCGTAACTTCCAAGGCCAATCAAGTAAGTGGAATCTGATAAAGTCCCTCTATTACTCAGTAGTAAGAGTAATAGGAAAACCCAGAACCAGGCAGTTGCAGATGGCCTTTGAATACAGCTATTCAGATGAGAATACATCTTCGCAGCCTTTCTCGAAGAGAGATGGATGTCCCTGATTGAATTTTTTCTATCCTTTACCAAAGAAGAAGACAAACCATGTGAGTATATTCTTCAATTCATATGATTACATCCATATTAATATTAACAAAAGGCAAAAAGAAAGATACGGCTGACAATAATACAACATGAGAATGGAACCATTTATAGCAAAAGGCAACTAAAAAGTAAGCATAAGACTTTCAAATGCAAATCGAATGTCAAAAATTGGAAACTTGAATTCCTTCTTTACTGAATCAAATATATTTGAATAAAACCCTTCATTTGCATTTTATATATTGAAATGTTTTTCACTAAATGATCCAAGAGAGGAGAGAGAGAGAGAGAGACACTTCTGCGATTTACATGTTCCATAATCAGAAACTAGTATTCTGGCCAGCAGAAAGTTTTAAATTGTATGAAACAACTCGACAGTATTATCCCAAGTACTAGTATGAGACAACAATATAGCAGAAAACAAAGTATTTAAACTAATTAAAGCTATCATTAAATGATCATAATTCAAATCCTATCCGATAACGGCAAATATTACTAAGTGAACAATGATTTGAAACTGACAA
This sequence comes from Hamamelis virginiana, assembly GCA_017140935.1. Lineage (NCBI taxonomy): Eukaryota > Viridiplantae > Streptophyta > Magnoliopsida > Saxifragales > Hamamelidaceae > Hamamelis > Hamamelis virginiana. Next base: position 8,401 of record JAESVK010058172.1, on the reverse strand, counting down.
TCCAATTCTAAAAATAATTATAAAATTCAGAAATGATCTTATGCCACTAAATAATGAAATGATCCAGTTATCCATGTGTGTGTGTGTGTATTCTGTGTATGTGTAGATATACAAGCATTCAGATCACATGAATGATCCAATCAGACCGCTCTTTAGGATCCAAAACTTCCAAACTCAACAAACTATATAAAGGTCCAAATTGAATTGGATTCAATACATTATACACCTATGACAGAATCAATTTTGGTTATATAAATCTAGTCCAAATCCAATTATCACTGTCGAACAAGTCCAATACAGCTAAAAAAGCCTTGATACCAACTACATGGGGTCGGCTATAAAAATAGCCAATGTGCTACAAAAATTGCCAAAACGAACCCAAATTTTCAATTACAATTCCAGGAAAATGCACCAATTTACAAATGAATTGGCTGCAAAGAGTTGAAAAAAATCCACCTTAGTGAAGTAAGAATCAAGAATACTGAATTAAAAATGCAGCTTAATCCAATGCACTTATATTATCTGAGTGCAGAATTGATGGTTTGAAAGTGATATATGTATAATAACCATTTTTACTTTGATAATGCAGCATAATGAAGAAGTATCTATCCACATTGGGTAATGAGCAAATCAATTAACAACTCACTAATTTAGCCTTCTATTTTAACAACAGTAACAGATTTAAACAACAACTCTTCCAAAACAATTTCGAATTTTACAAATAATAAGTTAGGGAAACATATGCTGCTACTCAAAGAACATAATAGGACACAAACACAAAAAAGGAAAAAAAAAATCAGAAAAATTCATTTAATGGCGGATACCTGTAGTAGTGTTCTCCAGTGAATCAGAGAGAGAGAGAGAGAGAGAGAGAGAGAGTTCACGAAACCTAAGAGAGCTGCAACATCTTTAATGAGGGGTCAACGACAAGCAAGTGAAATGGTTGGAACGCCATAACTGTGGTAGTTGAGAGAGCATGGATTGCTTATGAGTATTTCGTCTTTGGTGCTAACACTTCTACTCGATTCAACTATAGTATTGTGAGCCGCAACAGGAGTGTAAACGCATCGTTTGTGTGAATGAATGTGCCGTCCTTTTGCCTTTTTGGGCAACTTCTCAAATACGCACACTCAAGCGCATTTTACAGTAATGGACTAATGGGGTAATGTATAACCGCATGTTTAAAATATTATTTTATAATAATTCTATATTACCCCACATCTTAATTCAAAATTAAAAGAAAAAAATATACTTTGCTCCCGGTACAATTATCCAAAAATACTTTGCATCCCTATACTTTAAAAGCCGACACTTAATCTCTATTCTTTCAAAATCTGGCATAATAGCTTATGGTAGCTTACTGCGTTTAATTATATTGTGATTTTACCAATATATCCTAACCCCTTTCACATCTTTCTAGCTCCCTAAGTAGGTACTCTCCCTCTCACTTTCTCTCTCACACACACACACTCTCTCACTCACCTTTCATGAATTTCTTAGTATTTTAGGGCTTTTATGTGTGATTGTTTCTCCTCTCTCTCTCTCTCAAATTACAAGTACTATATATATACGAAGCGAAGCGAATCTCAAAACTAGGAGTGTTCACCTGTCCGGTTTGGGCGGTTTAGTATTAATTTTGAGACCAAACCGGAAATTGCGGTTTGTATTTTTCGTAACCCAAACCAGACCAATTAAAGAATTAAACCAAACCAATTATTGCGGTTTGGTTTGGGCGATTTGACCTGTTTATCCTTTATTTGTTTTGATATTTTTTTTCCCACTTAATTATATTATTTATCTCGGATGATAAGAAAAAAAGCTTGAATCTAACATTTTTTTTTTTTGTCCTGTATGCTGTCTTTTCTAATTTTTCCTTTTTCTTTTCGTTATTTTCTTATGCTTCATCATGTTGCTGTTAATGGGGATTTCTTCTCAATTCAATCATCATGTCATGTCTGAATTTTTTTTTTTTTAGAGATACTGTTTGAGTTTTTGTTTTGGTTTTAAAAAAAATGAGACAAGTGATAGAAAAATATAATATTTTTTTAAAACCTATTATCTCAGGTGTAGAAATGAATAGGATTCAGAACAGAGAAGCTCCCAACCTTGAGCAACCTTTTCCAGGATGCTTGGGAAGAATGGTTAACCTTTTTGATTTGAGTAAGGGGGTGGCTGGAAACAGGCTGCTTACCGACAAACCTTTTTTGCATATATATTATAATATATTATATATATAATTTAATTATACCGGTCTGGTCCAGGTTACATTGATTTGGAAAGTGATTAAACCGGGAAAAAAGACTAAAAATTCAAACCAACCCAAACCAAATTACAAAAAAAAAAAACCAAACCAAACCAGTAGTTTGATAGAGTTTGATTTTTCGGTTTGGTTGGTTTTTTGAACACCCTACTCAAAACAGCGGTTCGTCCCTGTCGGTGAAGAGAAAGAAAAATAGGTTCTTTCGACGGTAGTTGCTTTGTCTTTTACTGGTAAACACACAGAAAGGCCCAAAACAAACAGTATTTACTACCTGTGAGTAATCAGTTTAAAATATTAATGATTTTGAAAGCAAATTGATATTATTCAATTTTCAATGGGGAAAAAGTAAGCTATGTTTTTCTTATATTGAGTAAAATTGAAAAAGGCTTGACTTACTTTACCTCGTTTTCTAGGATTTTCTCGAGAAAATTTACCGATCCAAAATGTGATTGGATTGATGTAGCAGTTGGTGGCCTTATAATTCCTATAATGATGATCACAACAACTCTTATAATTCAATGTTTTACTGCTTTGTTTTAATTTCGGGGGAGACTTTCTACTCTTTCTCTCTGTTCCTCTTTGGCCTTCTTGGCATGTTAAAGCTGTGGCTCAATCTCGACCCTCTGATCCCATTTTCGCAAATCCCATGTCAGATTACACAATCCCAGGCCTTGATTTCAAATGGGTATTATTCAAATTGTTGATGCTGTTGTCATTGCTAGGATTCTTGGTGCTGCTTTGGTTGTTTCCATTTTGCAAGCTGCTTTGGTTGTTCCCATTTTGGAAGTCAACGTAATCTGGGGTGATGAAAGGTAAAAACATGGACACTGGAGTGGGAGAAAACGGCCGACCGATCTCCTAATGACACGTGGATAAAACGTCTACCCGATCTTCTATGTTGATCATATCGAAATGTCCCAAGTGACACCCGATCAATTTCTTCTACCCGAACTCTACAAGGCCAGCTGTAAAGTGGACACTCATTATGCTAACGGCCTCTACGACCTGCGGGTTCTGACACCTGATATTAGACAGTGACAACCCATCATGAATTGGAGAAACGGTTACATAAATATCCTGAAAGGATATTTCCGACACTACCCCGTACGTACATCAAGTATTACAATAAGCGACCGACCCTATAAAAGGTGAAGGTCACATCCGATACGAGGTACGCAAAAAAACCCTACCCCACCATCAAATATTCTCTCTGTTTTATCTCTGAGCACTGACTTGACCGTCGGAGCTTTACAGGTGGAGCACCACACCGGTGCGAGATCCCAGAAAACACATCGTTCCGATCCCCGATTTAGGTATATTCTACCTTACCACTTTTCGACATCATCAGACACAACAAAGAAAGCTCATATATTTGCACACATTTAAGTCATTTGATTCAGTTTTCAATATATATATATACACCCCATTTGTAGCTTTGAGATTGGGTACCGACATCATTTGAGTTGTAGAAGTGATGAGAACTGTGCCATTGGTGCCGAGGGTGCGAGTGCCGGAGAAGATTGGACCAACTTGCCGGAGAAGAGGGAGGATAAAGGAGCTTGGTTTGGCTGCGGATCATGTATGGTGCGGATCTTTTTTTATTTGACCTTTTGGCCAATGTAAATTAGGTGTTTTGAAAACTGACCGTTGGATTGAATATTATTCCTATGTACTACAGGCATGCCAAAAATCACAGTGATCTGACGGTGGATTTATGAGATACAGACTGTGAAAAATTTTAACAGTTTGTACAAACTGTTAAGGGGAGAGACCTTACCACTCAAAGCACGATACATCAGGGTGGTTTTTAACTTCGGATATAGTATTTTTCATTATTTTAATAAATTCGAGTTTTTAATATTTACTTGAGTAGACTTGTGATGACAAAAATATTTTTAATATCCAAAAATACCATCAATAAAATTTTTCTCACAAGTTAACATATAAATGTGAATTGGGTATTATGTGCATTATTGGGATTATATGTTAGTACGGGAATTAGAAATTATTTGTTGTTGTAGGAATTATATGTTAAACATTTTTTACAATTTAAAAATATTGATGTGACATTAAAGTCAACCAATATGACTCATAAAAGCAAAATAATGATCTAAACCCAATGCTCTTATCAGACAACAGATGCAACAAGAGTATATCATAGCCATCATGTGGAGTTGAAGTCATTTCGTGTAATTCAAATAGTTAAACCCTTTAATGGATCTATTATCAAGCACCAAGTTCTTGCCCCTTTTTTATGCTGCATGAATCCTCATGCATAAATCCACTATATGATCCAATCCTACTTTTATTAATTTTCTTGCTTCACGCGAGCATCTCCAATCCTTACTCAAACCCTTACTCATATTCAAATTTGAGTAAAAATGCCCAAAATTTATTCTCCAATCTTTACTCAAACTTATACCAAATTTGAGTTTTACTCAAACTCTTACCCAAACTGAGTTCTGACTCAAATGTTTGAGTTAGAGAAACATGATAGTTGGCAGCTTCTTCCCCGCCTCATCAGTCCTCTTCCTCGCCACTTCCATGGCAATTCTCTCTCTCTTCCCGCTGCTGCTAGGGCAGAGATCCAGATTTAGGAGAAATAGAAAAAATAGGGTAAATGGTGTAGATGCTCTCCCTCTCTCCCTCTCTCCCTTGCTGTTGCTACTGCTAGGGTAGAGATGGAGATGCAGGAGAAAGAGAAAAAATAGGAAACATAGCATAGGTTTGGGTGCAAAAGTAATAAAATAAATAAATTTTGAGAGAAAAATATAAATTTAAAAAAAAAAAATTGTGTAAATAATTGGATAGCTCCTATTAGAATAAAATATTTTACTCAGTTTAAGTAAGAGTGAGAGTAAATGGTTGGAGATGGTCATTTAGGCATAGGGTGGAAGGAGAATTAAGACCAGGAAAATATTGTAGTTTCACAGTGACTTTTACTGGCTTTCTTTTACAACATACCTCTTTTGATTGCTGATGTTGTCTTCAGCTTTCTCACACTTCCTCTTGGATCTATAGTTAATCTCTTCAATGGAATTAAGTTCTTTTCTTGGATGCATGGACAATTTGTGCAGGAGTGTGAAAGATTTGGTGACAATATAGTAGTAGTCGATGAAACTAGAGTAGGGGTTAATTTTAAGTTAGAATTGTGGAAAAACACTTTAGAATATAAAATTCTTAGGTTAAATAGGACCAAAACAGAATATATGGAATGCAAATTTAATCAAACTGGGGGCTATTTTGAAAATTGATGGGAAAAAGAGATCCACAAGTCACAACTTTCGATATCTTGTATCAACTAAAAAAACACAATCTTAATTCTAAGATTAATGATTTAACATACCATTCACACAGTCAATAATATATATTTTTTTAGATTAGCATTTTAAGTCTGGGCTCCATCAAAATGGTATTTTCTGCTGCAATTAAAATGTAGGACTGTGACATGACGCAATATGGAAGTTTTGTGTGCTACCAAACCACTTATCGAGGCAACATGCTAGTTTAGGGTCCTACTGTACCACATATCGAGGCAACATGGTAAATTGGGGCACCACCAGACCACACATCTAGGAAAAGTGGTAGTTTGGTATCGAGGCAATGAAGTAATTTGGGGTACTACCAGACCACATATTGAGGCACCATGGTAGTTTTAGGGTACGACTAGACCACATTCCGACGCAATGTGGAAGTTTTGTGTACTACCGAGCCACATATATAGGCAACATGAAAGTTTAGGTTACATTCAAAGCACATATTGAGGCCATGTGGTAGCTTTGGATACCATGGGACCACATATCGAGGCAACATGATAGTTTAGGGTACTATTGAAAAACATATCGAGGCAACATTGTAGTTTGGGGTACCACCAGACTACATCGAGACAACGAGGCCGTTTGGGGTACTACCGGACCATATATCGAAGCAACATAGTAAATTGGGGTGCCATCGGACCACATATCGAGGCTACATGGAAGCTTTGGGAACCACCGGACCACATATCGAGCCAACATGGTAGTTTTGGGTACCGTCGGACCACATCTCGAGGCAACAAGGTAGTTTTGAAGTACCACCGGATCACACATCGAGGCAACGTGGTAGTTTGGGGTACCACCGGACCACATCGAGGAAACGAGATAGTTTGGGGTACTACCGGACCACATTTCGAGGCAATGTGGTAATTTGAGGTACCACTGGATCGTATATTAAGGCAACGTGGCACTTTTCGGTACCACCAGACCACATATCGAGGCAATATTGTAGTTTTGGGTACTACCGGACCACATATCGAGGCAATGTGATAGTTTTGGGTACCACCGGACCACATATTAAGGCAACGTGAAAGTTTTAGGGTACCACCAGACCATATACTGAGTCAACGTGGTAGTTTGGAGTACTACCGGACAACTTATTGAGATGTGGTAGTTTTTGGGTATGACCGAACCACTCATCATGGCAACATTGGTAGTTTTTCATACGACCGAACCACATAACGAGGCAACGTGGTAGTTTGAGGTACCACCAGACCACATTGTGGCAAAGTAGTAGTTTGCTATCGAGGCAACGGGGTAGTTTGGGGTACTACCGAACCACATATCAAGGTAATGTGGTAGTTTTAGGGTACCACTAGACCACATTCCGATGCATTGTGGTAGTTTTATGCTCTACCAGACCACATATTGAGGCAACATGGTAGTATAAGTTACTTTTGAACTACATATCGAGGCAACGTCGTAATGTTGGGTACCACCGGACCACATATTGAGGCAACGTGGTAGTATAGGATACTACCAGACAATATACCGAGGCAACGTGGTAGTTTTGGGGTATCACTGGACCACATCGAGGAAACGAGGTAGTTTAGGGTACTTCTAGACCACATATTGAGGCAACGTGATAATTTGGAGTACCACCGGACCAAATCGAGGCAACGAGGTAGTTTGGATTACTACCGGACCACATATCGAGGCTATACAGTAGTTTTGGTTACCACTGAATCACATATCGAGGCAACATGATAGTTTAGGGTACCATCGAACCACATTCCGAGGCAGTTTGGGTACTATCGGACCACATCGAGGCAACGAGGTAGTTTGGGGTACCACCGGACCACATACCGAGGCAACGTGGTACTTTTAGGATACTACCAGACCACATATCAAGGCAACGAGATAGTTTGGGGTACTACTAGAACACATATCGAGGCAACGTGGTAGTTTTTGGGTATGACTGAACCACTTATCGAGGCAACGTGGTAGTTTTTGGGTATGACTAAATCACTTATCGAGGCAACATTGGTAGTTCGTCGTACGACCGAACCACATATCAAAGCAACGTAGTAGTTTGAGGTACCAGCAAACCACATATCATGGCAAAGTGGTAGTTCGCTATAGAGGCAACGAGGTAGTTTGGGGTACTAGCGAACCACATATCGAGGTAACGTAGTAGTTTTAGGGTACCGTAAAACCACATTCCGATGCATTGTGGAAGTTTTGTGCTCTACCGGACCACATATTGAGGCAACATGTTATTTTAGGTTCCTTTCGAACCACATATCGAGGCAACGTCGTAGTTTTGGGTACCATCGAACCACATATTGAGGTAACATGGTAGTATAGGGTACTACCAAATAACATACCGAGGCAACGTGGTAGTTTGGGGTACCATTGGACCACATCGAGGCAACGTGATAGTTTGGGGTACTACCGGATAACATATCGAGGCAACGTGATAGTTTGGGGTACTACCAGACCACATATCGAGGCAACATAATAATTTGGAGTGCCACCGGACCACATCGAGGCAACGAGGTAGTTTGGGTTAAGGACCACATATCAAGGCTATATAGTAGTTTTGGTTACTACCGAACCACATATCGAGGCAACGTGATAGTTTTGGGTACTACCGAACCACATTCCAAGGCAACGTGGTAGTTTGGGGTACCACTAGACCACATCGAGACAACGAGGTAGTTTAGGGTACCACCGGACCACATACTGAGGCAACATAGTAGTTTTAAGGTACTACCGGACCACATATCGAGGCAAGGTGGTAGTTTAGGGTACCACCAGACCACATAACGAGGCAACATGGTAGTTTGGGGTACCACCGGACCACATCTAGGCAACATGGTAATTT
>JAESVK010058164.1:0-10956 GCA_017140935.1 Hamamelis virginiana | reverse complement strand
TGCATTTTATTTTAATTAAAATGAAATGAAATGGGTTTTATAATTACCGATGACTTATTAGTGTAGTGGCATGTATAGGGTCTTTGAACAAAAACATTTTAAACTGGGTTTAAATTTAGGTAGAGGTAATTCCTACCAACACTATGTCTTTGGAGTGCTTTGGTCCAATGTTTTAAAACTTGGCAAGTTTTTTGAAAACCTCAGTTTTCCAATTTATGAGGATTGGCCCAAATTCTCCTTAATGCCCAAATCATTCTTATGTGTCTTGATCACGTGGTAGGAATGATCCTGGCCAGCTATATCTTAGAGAATGAGATGATATGATCGAGTGGATTTCTTTTATACACTAAATATAAAAGATGCTTGGCTCATCTTTGAATCTAGAGGATACTAAGTACGTACTAGGCACTTCTTTTGTTTTTTTAATAAAAAAACATGGGGCTAATTATACAAAACAAACAAAAAATAATCTCACTTCCTTTTTTTTTTTTTTTTACAAATAAAAGATTAAGAGAAATACTAGGGCATTTTTCTCACAAACAAATCACAAACTCAAAGTTTTTACCAAAAAAAAAAAAACACAACTCAAAGAGTTCTTCAAGTTATGTAAATTAAAATACTATTTTTAATAAATAATTAAATAATTAATATATTTATGACGTTATAATGACATCATGGTTCAACCCAGTTGACTTGACAGTTGAACCCCCTTAACTCGATAATCTTACCGATTCGATCATCGGTCAAGGTTTTAAAATATTGGTTGAAACCGGACAAAGGAAAGGGTAAACATTTATTGCAGCTAGATAATTACACACCATATATATAAGTATGCCTAAGCACTACAACAAAAATGACTTTTTACGGCACTTTTTTCACGGTGTTTTTTTATGAAACACCGTGAAAAATAATATTTACGGCATTTTTTGCTAAAACGCCATAAAAGACTACTTTACGGTGATTGTTGGTTGCTGATTAATGGGAGTGGTAGGATGATGCGTCATTTTCTTGTAGATGTTGAAATACTATGATTATAGAAGTGTTATAAAACACTTATATTGTTATGTGAAATTTTGGAATGTTGCAAAAACATATGGAATTCTGCCGGTTTTTCGTCTCAAAATTGATCCAATATATTATTTAATATTTAGGATAGTTCATGTGATTGCTGGTTGAATTGCTTATTATTAGGAGTGGTAGAATGTGTCATTTGATTATTCTTGTAATCAGATACTATCATTATAAAAGTTTTGAAAATATATAGTTACTATGATTTGTGAAATATATGTTTTTTTAGTTGATAATAATTTTTTGTATTAATTATGTTGTTTTCACAGTTCGAAGAATATTAAATTGGAGCTACAAGAAATGAAGACGGATGAAGAAGTTAAGCCACTTTTGAAGAAGTTAAGGATGGATGAATGTGGGATATATTTGTTTTCTTAAGAAACTTGTTGTGGAATTTGATGGATATACAAATGGTTTTTTTCTGTACATTTAGAACTTTCAAAGTCATAGAATGTGAAGAAATTGATTTTGAGATTTTATTTTAAATGAAATGTGCATTTTTATTCATCTTAGTGGGATGCATAGGAAGATTATTTCAAGCAAGCAAGCAAGCAAGCAAAATAATAATAATAATAAATAAAATAAAATAAAAATATATTTGCGGCGTTTTTAAAACGCCGTGGAAAAGTTTAATAAGGGTTTTAACTATGTTTCAAAAACGCCGCGGAAACTATCATTAACGACGTTTTTAAAAACGCCGCGGAAACTATCATTAATGGCTTTTTTAAAAACGCTGTGTATTGTCAAAAACTTTTACGGCGGTCCTCAATACGGCGTTTTGTGCGGCGTTTTTAAAACGCCGTAAAAGGTCAATTTTCTTGTAGTAAAGGGGGAAACATGCTACAAATATTGCAAATTCCTACACATAGGACAGCTGCATTTTGCCAGTACACAAAGTTAGACACAACCTTTCTTCATGATTAGACATCCTTTCCATATATATATATAGAGAGAGTCCCCTTCCTTTTGGCCAATGTAAAATGGATATTTTGAAAAATCGATTGTTGGATTTAATATTCTTTGTATGTATGTATATAGGTCTTCTGGATGATATATTCCTATTTGAAACCGTACTTGACAAGATCATTCAACTCATCCATGCTAATATATCCATCTCCATCCATATCAGCATGGTGGAGTGATCTGTCAGCTCGCCACCAAGGCAAATAACTACCCAGGCTTTTGAAAGCTCTCTTAAGCTCTTGCTTGTCAAGGCCGGCGGCCATCGTGGTTGGTGTCCAAGCGCCTCATGATCTCCTGCAACTGCGCTTCACTTAAAAGCGTAGGAACCGACTTATAAACCACCATTACAAGAGCCACGTTCTTTGTCATGCTTGCTTTGCCTAATTTTGCGTTTGGTATAGATTTGGAGTTCTTTGTATATATTATGAAGGATGAACAAGCTCGATCGGGCTTGTATATATAGACCAGACCCTCTTCATGTACTCTTTATCTTCATTTAATTCAACAATATGCTATTGCACTGGACACTTTAAGCCGAAATTAAAAACCATCATAATGTGTCATGCTTTGAGTGGCGAGATCCCTCCTCCCAAATCAAATGGTGGTTTTTATGAGACTATAGTCATACTTGCTTTGCCTAATTGCACACCTAGCTGGTATCGATTTGGAGTTCTTGGTATATATTATAAAGAATGAACAAGCTAGGGCTTGTATATATAGACCGTACCCTCTTCACGTACTCTTCACCTTCATTTAATTTAATTTCCTTCCTTGATCTAGACCTTTTATTCTTTTTCTAATTATTCCAAACTTAGTTTAATACTTGCAACACTATTTAAGCCTCCAACGGGACCACAATGTGGGTATATATACAAGCATTTTGAATGATGCAAAGGTGATATATATATATATATATATATATATATATATATATATATATATCAAATACGTATTAATTAGTACGTGGCATATATGCATGGCAATTTTATTTTAAAGTGAAACAATTTGGGTTCTTTAATTAATTAATTATTCTAATTAGGTTGGAAACTCAACATGCACCAATCATTCTTATGTGGATTTCTTCTGGTGCAAGGTTGATGCAATTAGAGGCTCGCTTATGAGATACACCAAGTATATTTACAAGCTAGTGGCGCATCTCTAAAGTGGCCGGTAACAAGACCCACACGTACCACTGATGGATTCTTAGACTTGGATCAAATATGGTTCGATGTTAGCTGGAAGACCACGCAAAATAATAGTGCCTCACGTATATAGATAGAAATTTGAATGTAATCTACCGAAAAAAGAAATGAAAAGACATTTGAATGTAAACTTTTGGTCTTTTTTTTTTTTTTGCTGTAGGCCTGCTCTAATTTCTTGGGTCTTTTTGGATCTTGGGATTGGTTTGAGTTCTGTTGGGTCTATATGTGTTATATTTCTTTTGTTATTTATGTTTCATCATCTATTAATTAATAAAAATTTTCCTTTAATTCAACAATGCTATCGTACTAGACACTTTAACTCGAAATTTAAAACCACCCTAATGTGTTCTGCTTTGAGTTGCCAGGTCCCTCCTCTCAAATCAACTCCATCTTTTTCACACACCCCTCCCCAAGTTTATTAAGAACCCTCACTTAGGGTGGAGGAATACCATGATAACAAAACCAACCCCAAAAAACTAACCAATAAAACAATATAGGAAAAAAAAAAAAAACCAATCCTATCCAATTAAAACAACCAAAACTAACCAACTAAAATAGACAATCCCACCCAATAGAACTTATCAAAACATTAAAACATTAAAACTGAACATATGCAATGCCCATTTTATCAAGTTTATACAATCCCCTTATTGAAATAGGAAGTTAGGAACTATTCAAGAAGAGCTTATAATCACCTCTCGCACCATCTCTAGCCAACGCATACGCCACTTTATTTCATTCTATATATAAATGGTTAATGGAATAATCAAGACTGATTGCTCTACAATCAATGCTTTTATTGAGTCTTTTTGACTAATTATCGATGGATTTTACTTGAACTTTGTTATTTAATAACTGTAAATCATGAAGTTAATGCTTTTATCTTGTTTTGTAGGAATTCTTCATAAAAGTGGCAATTTGAGCATGCTCGAGGTTGGTTTTCTGCATTCGCCCTTGGATAAAGCTAAAAGTGGAGTCCATGGGATTGGAAAATCCTCAAAAGGGTGCAAGGAGGCTCATGGGAAGCTTTTGGAAGCAAAAAGGAAGCAAAAAAAATGAGGAATGGAGCTTATCGATAGACATTCTATCGATCCTCTATCGATAGTCTATGCCCTCTATCGATAGACAGTGGCCATGTTTTCCAATTTTATTGCTCTATCGATAGACACTCCCTTGTCTATCGATAGAGACCTCCTTGGGAGTCGTGCCCGCGATTTTTAGCTGCTTATTATACTAGTTTTGGACAGTTTTATTTAGCAGGTTTCTTGTAAAGTATTTAAGTGAACTTTTTTGAGTTATTAAGGGTAGTCAGACTTAAACTAGCCTCCAGATACACTCTCTATCCATCTTCTCCATTCTCTCTCACCTCTCTCATCATTTACCTTGGATTTTGGGCTGCCATAGAAGGATCGAAGATCCCCGGTGATTCAACTCCGATCATGAGCAGCTAGACTCCTATCCTTGGGTGTAGATGAAGCTTGGTTAGTGGTTTTTATTATGTATTGATTAAGGTTTTGGGTTTTGTAATAGTTTATGACAATTGTACGACTTAGAGAGATTACTGTTTTATGTAATCCATTCTTTTAATGATATATATTTGGAATATAAATGTTTTTTGTGATTTCACTCATATTGGTTGTACAATAGCTCCAATCGAATATGCTTAGGTTCATCTAGTCTGTTCATACCTCACTTGGATAACCTGTGCATGCTTCGCTTGACAGGTTATGCCTTGTTTGGATGAGTCTTACTAAATGAACATAAGCATAATATATTTATGATGATTTATTCTTGTAGTTTAGATCATCACCGTTCATAAACAATTGCGAAATCTTAATGTTAATCACATGCATGGTAATTCCCTAACTTAAGTGGATTCGAAAACCCAAGGTTTCCTTTTATTTGATTTATTCATCAGTATTAATTTGTTAGTTTAAACAAACAACCAACTCATCAAATCAAGAATCGTTTGGTAACTAAAATCAAGTTCGTAATAATTTCTCATAACTCTGCCATTAGTTCCTGTGGTTCGACACCCGTGCACAAATCACTTTTTCAACGAATTGAGGTTTTAAGCACGAGTACTTTTATAAATTTAAATATTGATCACGAATAAGGAAATAACCTCCCTTGTTTGGGCCGATCAAAGACCCTCCAACAAGAATCTCATTTCATCTCGATAATCCCAAAAATACCAAAGAGTACATTTATTAGACTGAATCCAAGAAACCACAACTAATGAGTCACATTCTATGTCAATAGCATTAAAACCCAACTGTTTGCAAAGCTTTACACCTTCCACCACTCCTTTTAATTCTGTTTCATTGTTCAAACATGAACCAAAGAACTTTGAGAAATCAAACATAATCAAACCAGAAGAATCTCTAAGTAAACCACCTCCACCAGCCGGTCCTGGATTACCAAAACTACTCACATCCAGGTTCAGTTTATATCTACCTGCACCAGGCTTATTCCATATTACACTTTGAAGTCTATTACACCAAAAATCAGCAAGTGGAAGCTCCAACCTTCTCAATACCTGCTGTAAACACAGATTTCGAGTCCTGAAAATTAAAAGAACAAGAAAATATGGACAAGTGTAATTTTGTATTGATTTAAAAACATGGGTACAATACTCTGTGATATATATTCTCAATAAAAAGAATAAAGTAATCCTTTGATTCGATCTCCTCAAAATGCTTGATGATCCAAGGGCCAGTATGGCTTGATCTTGAATCTGATGGTAGGTAAATGTTGATTCAAGGGCTTCGAGGGCTTGATCATGAACCAAATGTTGATCGGATGTTGATCCAAGGGCTGAGAGAGCTTGTTCTTGAATCAGGCTTCAAAGTGAAGGTTCGGCACTAATGGTTTATGCTCGGTGAATCTCCAAAAATTGTGATGAATGCCTGAAGGTCTGAAATTTGGCAGCACTTCAATCTTGTGAAAAAACTTCCTCTTTCTTGAATGAGGGCCTCCTATTTATAGAGGAATTGATGCTCATCTTCAAGGGCTCTTGACCAATCAGAAAATAATTATTTTCTAATTAATTTAATTCAAAGATAAGTGAAAGACTTATCTTTTGTTGTGATGTGTGGCCTTCCATATGCTGACATGTGTCACTTATTATGGATCCACATTAGCTTCGATGAGTCACCTTATTTGTGGGACTCGCCAGTCTTGAATTTGAATTGTTGACCAGTCAAACTTTTTATTGTTGACTAATCGGACGGTAATTAACACCCTACCGAATTTTTGATGTCTACACCTGCACATCCAAAGCTAAGAGGTTCTGAAATTTAATCATTCTACATGTTAACATTCTCATCCAATGTTTTATAGACCACCAGATATTAATCACATTTTCTAACTTTCTTTCCATTCGAGCTACACATCTCATTTGCCAAAGTTTCCAAACAATTAAGCACGGAATTAAACCCAACAAAGTACCCAATTGTGATATCCGAGAGGCTCGATTAAACTAAACCTTAACTCTTGACTTCCAGCTTTGCTGACTATAGAAAGGAATACCAAACTCCGCTAAAGCTTTTCTCCATATTTCAACAGCAAACTCACCCTTACCCAGAATATGTTCCAAGTCTTCCATCTCTCTATTCGTGCAACAACTACAAGCCGATACCAGCGGGACTCCAACAGCTCGAACCCTCTCATCCACACTAAGACAATTAAAACTTTCTTTCCACATACACAGAGCAATCTTTTTACGTAACCATTTATGCCACACCCATTTAGAATAAAAAGAAATTACACACCAATTGATGAGACTTGAATACCAAGAAAAGAAATAGAAGAAAAGAGAGAGAAATAGAGAGAACTAAATTATAGAGAAATCAGAATATTAGGGAGAAAGAGAGAGAGAACTCAGAATATTAGGGAGAAAATTCATTAATCATCAAGTCTAACAAAAATAAAGGGTTTACTCCCTTTATATAGAAAACAATCCTACTCCTAAAAGGAAACTAATTAAAACAATTCTACTTCCACAAGAAAACTAATAAAAAGATATTACAACCAAATAGAAATAACTTAACTAGAATAAAAATAAATAACAACTAATCTTATCCTTATGCATCATGATCCACATCAATTCTCCCCGGCTGGGAAAAACTCTCATCTGGAGAGTTACGATGCTGATAAACCTCCAAATGATCAATATCAAGACACCGACACTCATCTTCTGTAATCCAGGTATCCTCAATGCTAAGGCGGTCCCTCCAGCGGACAAGATACCGTTGGTAAGGACCACCATGTGACAGAACAGTCTTATCATAAAAAATTTCGCCAATCTAATCGGTGCGCGGGAGTGGTAAGAGTGGGATAACGGACACCGGAGCTGCAGTAGGAAAAGAGGTAGAACCACCAGTAGACAAGCCTGGCACAATAGAAGGCTTAAAAGTAGAAACAAACTCATCATTTAAAACATGATTAAAATTCATATCAGATGGTAAGTTAATTAAATAACCATTAGATCCCAACTTACGAATGATACAAAATGGTCCGGTGGCTCTGGCATGCAACTTTTTGAATGAGTATTTAGGTCGATAACGAGCAGGGTGGATACGCACCATAACATATGCTCCTTCATTAAAATCCAGTTGCCTACGATGAACATTAGTAGCTAAATTGTACTATTCATTATTCAAAGTAATTTTTTGATGATTATCAGCATGGAAAGCATGAATGTGTTAAGCAAAAATATCAGTAGAAATGAAAGGACGGTAGTCAGTGGAAAGGGAAACAGTGTCAAACGGTTGGTGAGGGAAAAGGTCATAGACAAATTGAAAATGACTCTTACCAGTTGATCGATTAACAGATACATTAAACGCAAACTCCGCAGTTGGTAAAATTAAGTCCCAATTCGCAGGACGCTCCCCTACAAAGCATCTAAGTAAATTTCCTAGACCCCTATTAGGAACCTCAATTTGTTTAGGAACAAAATCTATGGCAGGCTGGATATCCCTCATAGGTGGCAACTCACTAAACAACTCATCCGGTATGACATCGTTAAAATCCTCTAATAAGGTAGTAACCTCAAGAGGTGGTTCAACAACCTTTTCGAAAAAAATCGGGAGTAACTGTTGGGCTACAAGTGCCAAAACTATGTCAGACTCTTGTCCTTCCCGCACAAACTCCTTTCAGGAGAGGACATGGATATGGTTCTTGACCGGAGGTTGGGAAGGATTCTTAACCTTGGGATTTCTATTCGTGGGAGACAGTTTGGCAGGAAGCAATCAAATAGATTTCCCGTTATGTTTAAAAATGTACGAATTATCCCTCCCATTCTTGGTCACGTCCAAGACAAAAAGCCAAGGACGACCAAGCAAAATATGGGTGACATCCATAGGGAGGACATCACACCAAATCCTCTCAGAATAGTCTCCCATCTGAAGATGAACCAGACACCTCTCTGAGACCGGTAAAGAGATCTTGTCGACCCAAACTACCATATAAGGCTAAAGGTGGGGTTTGGGTTTTAACTTCATCCTAGCTCCACCGGCTGTGGAGACCACATTCATAGTACTTTCGCCATCAATCACAACCTTACAATCTTTATCCCACATGTGACAAAGGTGTGAAAGATACTCGTGCACTTCCAATCATCCTCCCCTAACGGAGTAGACAGGATGCACCGCATGACAGAGATATGGGATTGCTTCGGCTCATCATCGAGCTCGAAATCCCTCTCAGTGTCGAAATTCTCCTCATGAGGGGTATAATCTGTGAAAGCAGAAGGATCATCGGATTCCATATTAAGAACGAGAGTGCAATGGGGACAACGGGCAGCAATGTCACCCTTATTATGGCAGTGAAAACACTCAATAGCAGAGCCACTTGGGCGACTGCTAGCACCGACGATATCTTTTTCCCTAAAAGTGTTAGGTCCTAAATTAGGTTGGGTACCCCTTGAAGGAATAGACTGAAGTAGGGACTGAAACTGACGAGACTCCTCAACTTTGGAAGCTAAACGCCTTAGGTTAGGCACCCGAAGAAATTTCTCTATGTCCTAGGCCTCGTTATAGGCCTCTTCTAAGCTTCAGGAGAGTATAAGGTGACTTCTCTCTTGACATCCAATCTTAACCCATTGACATATTTAGAGAGAGTCACCAAAGGATCATCATCTATCTCACACCTTCCCAAAAGACCCTCAAAACGCGATATATAATCTTCAATACTGGCGGTGCCCTATCTTAGATTTCGCCACTGCTCTAACAAAGTCTTTCTATGAGAAGAGGGAAGATACTTCTCCTTTAACCTTCGTCTCATCTTAGCCCAAGTAACTATTGGACATTCTCCTAAGCACTCTAATTTACACAACACACCCTGCTAATAGCATTTGGCGTTGCTTGTCAATTTCATCTTAGCAAAGTGAATGCGCTGGAAGTCAGTCATTCCATACCAATCACAGTATTCAGTCAATCTAGAAAGGTAATAGGATCAGTTCTACCATCAAAATTGGGAACATCAAGTTTCACCCTCGTAATGATATCTCTTGGTTCGTCATGGAAATTCCTAGGCTGTCTATGTTGGGCATCATGATATCTACCCTGGTGTCTTCTCGGCCTATAATCATATTCCAAATCATCCTCAAATGGATCATCAAGAGGACCAAAGTCCTCTACGTGTTGCCTAGGGACTGGTGCTTGTCTAAAGTGGTTATGGAGGGGAAGGATTCCTGCTTGAGGATCCGTAGGCCGCCCATTGGGTTGTTGAACGATAGGAGGATCATTGGCAACATCCCCAGTGTCATGAACTCTACCCTGACCTCTAGAATGGACTAACTCCTTCCGAAATGCGGCTATGGACTCACAGAGTGTGTTAAACTCAATCTTAGTTTCACGATCAAATATGGTAAATGACTATTATCTTTCTCTAGGGTTATGAAGCGGTCAGTTAAAGTCATGGCGAAAAATAGACAATAGTGAAGGTAGGGTGGATGTGTGGTAAATGCTGACACGTCTTAAATTACTTAAATTAGAAAGACAAATTACCACTAATGAACACTCAAGAAAACTAAAATAAAATGAAGAAAAAAAGGCAAGTTGCGTGCATAAGTATGAAAGATGTGAAATAGGGAATGGAAATGCAATGAGTGTGTGAAATATATCATAAAGGTGGCCTAGAGTTTGGAAAAAATCCAATGGTTTTTTTTTTAAATAAACCGTAATATCCCCGGCAACGGTGCCAAAATTTGATCGTCTGAGAACAATGGAGATTGTTCCTTGTTAATGATCAAGATTAATAAATTTATAAAACCGCGTGTTTGCTAATCCCAATTCAATTGCGACTGGTGAGCACGGGTGTCGAACCACTGGGAATATGCAGGTTTATAATAAAAGACTATTAGAAATAATTAAGTGAAAGAATATTGTCAATTTAAGTTGGTGGTAAAAGGCTTCAATTGGGTTGAAGCGAATTTAATAAAATTAATTAACTGATTAAAACGCGATTAAATTGATGGAATGAGCGGAACTTGGGTGAGAAGTCCGTTGAATATCAATATGCAATTTATTATATAAAATCCACGATATAGTAATTATGTATGGTGGTTCAACCAACTACAAGAAGGAAGTCCCAAAAAGATGATGAATACAGGACCGGCAGGTTTATCCTTGAACAGAATGGAATATCGCTATCCACCTTAATTGGGGATAAAGATGCAGGTTTGTATTCATCCCAATAAGTACCATTGCATAATTATATA
>JAESVK010058157.1:0-14893 GCA_017140935.1 Hamamelis virginiana | reverse complement strand
TATTATCATATTGATTAAATTTCTTAAGAATTTTCTCAATATAATGTGACTGAGTAAGAATTAATTTATCTTTTTCCCTCTTAATTCTTATTCCCAAAATAACATCTGCAATGCCCATATCTTTCATCTGGAAGTTTGATGGTAAAAATTGTTTTGTACTTTCTATAACTTCAAGATCAGTACCAAAAATTAACATGTCATCTACATATAAGCATATAACTACACCTCGTTTACCAGAAAACTTGCTATAAACACATTTATCCGATTCATGTATCCTATAACCATTTGATATTATAATCTTATCAAATTTTTCATGCCACTGTTTAGGTGCTTGTTTAAGTCCATAGAGTGATTTAATAAGCTTACAAACTTTCTGCTCTTGACCTTGTACAACAAAACCTTCTGGTTGCTCCATATATATTTCTTCTTCTAACTCTTCATTTAGAAAAGCCGTATTGACATCCATTTGATGGATTTGAAGTTTATATATAGAAGCTAGGGCAATCAATACTCTAATGGTAGAGATTCTTGCTACAGGAGCATATGTATCAAAATAATCAATCCCTTCCTTTTGAGTAAAACCCTTAGCAACCAGTCTTGCTTTGAACTTTTCAATAGTTCCATCAACCTTCATTTTCTTTTTGAAAATCCATTTACAACCAATTGGTTTAGATCCTGGAGGCAGGTCAACAAGCTTCCATGTTTTGTTGCCCATAATAGAATCTATCTCATCATTGACAGCTTCTTTCCAGAAAGCAGAATCTTTAGATTTCATAGCCTCTTCAAAGGTTAATGGATCTGGTTCCATGACAGGTGAAATCATTGTCTGTTTATTATGTGAATTCCTAGTTCCTTCTACAAGATAAACAACAAAATCAGGACCAAAAGACTTTGTAATCCTTGCCCTTTTACTTCTTCTAGGTTCAATAGATTCACTAGGTTCAATACTTTCTTCAGAAGGTAAATGAATTAATTCCTTTTCTTGATTATATTCTAATTTTGGAATAGTAGTAAATCTATTTTCATAAAATACTGCATCACGTGATTCTATGATTGTATTTATTTCTATTGAATTATTGGGTTCAATTACCAAAAACCTATATGCTTTACTATGTAGAGCATAACCAAGAAATATGCATTCAATCCCTTTTTCTCCTAACTTCTTCCTTTTAGGATCAAGCAATCTTACTATTGCCCTACAACCCCAAGTTCTAAAATAATTTAAGTTAGGTTTCTTGTTTTTTCAAAGCTCATAAGGAGTTATGTTTTTCTTTTTGAAAGGAATTCTATTAAGTATATAACATGCAGTTAACAATGCTTCACCCCAAAAATCAGTGGTTAAGCTTGAATTAGAGAGCATAGCATTTACCATTTCAGTTAAGGTCCTATTCTTTCTTTCAGCAACATCATTTTGTTGAGGTGTATAAGGTGCAGAAGTTTTATGTATAATACCCACATTTTCACAGTATTCAGGAAAATGATATTCTCCACCTCTATCAGACCTTAGCCGTTTTATTTTGACATTACATTGATTTTCAACTTCTGTTTTATAAGCTACAAATTTACTAAGTACCTCATCTTTTGAATGCAAAAGATAAATATAACAGAATTTAGAAAAATCATCTATAAATGTCACAAAATACTTTTTGCCTCCTCTAGTGGGGGTGCTATGCATGTCACATACATCACTAGGAACAAGTTCTAGCTAAGATGTGGTTCTTTCCACTTTAGGAAATGTCATTCTAGTTATTTTAGTTTACATGCATACCTTACATTTATCTCCTATGTTATTATCATACTTAGGAATTAAATCTAATTTGATCATATCATCCATTTTCCTAGTATTAACATGTCCTAACCTAGCATGCCATAAATAAAAAGAATCAAGCATATAAATAGAATTATTTATTTTATTAATTTTAAGCTTAAACATTCCTTGATACAAATATCCTTTTCCAACAAAAACTCCAACCTTAGACAGTATAAACTTATCTGACTCAAAAACTAACTTGAAGCCATACTTATTAAGCATGCTTCCAGATACAAGGTTTTTCCTAACTTCAGGTACATGATATACATTAGTTAAAGACAAAATTTTCCCAAAAGTAAATTCTAAATCCACTGTTCCTTTGCCTTTAATAACAGCTGTTGAAGAGTTGCCCATGTAGAGAACTGTTCTATCATCCACCGATTCATAGGTGTTGAAAAAGCTCTTATTATTACACACATGTCTTGTAGCTCCAGAATCGATCCACCAATCACCAGCATACTCAAGTACATTAATCTCGGAAATAACAGCCAGCATTTTATTCTTGGACTCTGATTCTCCAGTTTTCTTTTTGAATGATCGACACTCACTTTTGAAATGTCCTTGCTTGCCACAAAACCAACATGTACCTTTCTTTTTCTTTGAGTCTGAGTTAGGTTGACTTTTATTCTTGCGCTTCCTAGCTATTATTAGAATTCTTCCCTTTGCTATCTCCTTTGTCCTCCATCACAAGGACTTTGGACACATGATCTCCAATCTCATCCTTACTTTCTTGGCGCCTAGTTTCTTCCTCCAAACGAAGGTGTTTTGCTAGTTCCTCGAGAGTAAGATCTTCCTTTTTGTGTTTAAGACTTTTCTTAAAATCTTTCCAAGAAGGTGGCAATTTTTCAATAATAGAAGACACAACTATGGAATCATCCATGTTCCTAAAAACTGTGACCTTTTAGTATTCAAAATGTCACAATTTTTCACGGACGGGATTTTGAAAAACTAACTCTTAGATCACTATAATTTTTTGTATGCATGACATGCATAAGAATATTATTTAATCCAACAGTCGATTTTTCAAAACGTACTTTATAATTGACCCTAAACAAGTCACTTTCTGCAATTTTGCGTAAAGTGCATCTTATAAAAGCTGCTCTAAGAATCTATATATATATTTATATAGGTAGGTCCCATACATATATGTTAACATTATACCAAATCATAAAACAGGCAACCAAACAAATTGAAGTAGCAAATAAATTTATGCATTTTATTGATGAAGTGGTCATCCTTGATGTAAACTGATGCTTAATGCCCCACGTACCTTTCAGATGACCTGTACGTATTAACCCTCTTTAGCAATATTTTCAACATTGTGTCCCATTCAAGCGCAAGTGGACTGAGTTTATAGATTTATCTAACATATTTTCAATTGGATGGTTATGCATTAATGTTGTTGATAATGACTTCTTTTTATTTTTCTTCTTTTTTGTCAAACCAATTGATTGGTGAGATAGAAAATATATTTCAAACCACTTGGTGGGAGAGAAATTATTTTGCAATTGACAATAGGAATTTTTTTTGTTTTTTATCAAACTAGTTAGTAATGACTTGCAAGTCTTACTTTATTGTTTTCTGTATGCTATCTGCGTCATACTTAATTGTTCCAAACCAAATAAGTTTTAAGAATTCAAAGGCTTGTTTAGAAACTCTAAAAATTATATCAAGATAAGAAGGATCTTTTACTGTTATTTAATTTTTATATGAATCAAATTATAGTTAATACACTATGTGGCACAATGTATGCCACAGTTGTTATCCTGTAGGGTTCAAGTTTGGCACTGAAAGTAAGGAGTTGGGTTTTGTAGTTCAATTTTTAATACAGTTAAAAAAACATAGCAAGACATATATTTTTAGAAAAATGTTCTTACGAGGGATACTTCATTTTAACTCAAATCAGCTAAGAGCCTTGAGCCATTAGATTGGAATCTTGAGATGAATCATGCAATAAGTGAATGGGAATTCAAGGGCTTGTGTTCGTAGCTGATTTTAGTTAAAATGAGGTATAGCTGATAAGATCAGGACTATATATATATATATATAGAGAGAGAGAGAGACACACACACACACACACAGAGGTGATATGGTCAGGTGCACCTGATGCATCTTGCATCAGGTGCACCTGATGCATCTTGCATCAGGTGCCCTCTTGTAGAGCCACTTGCACTGTAAATTTTAGAAAACTAACCGTTGGATTAGATACACCTATAATATATGTCATGCCTGCCAAAAATCACAGTGATCCAACGGTTGGTTTCTAAGAAAAATGATTGTTGGATTACTGTGATTTTTTGGTAGACATGACATACATGATAGGAGTATCTAATTCAACAGTCGGTTTTTCAAAATTTTCATTGCAAATGGCTCTACAAGAAGGCACCTAATGCAAGATGCATCAGGTGCACCTGATATTAGAAGTTCTATATATATATATATATATATTGGTAAAAGTAGATTTATTAGCCAGATTAAACCAAAAGAAAAATCGAGCTTTAATTTCATGCATGGCTACAATGCTGGTCTGAAAATACAGCAAGGAGGGAAATCATTTGTGGCAAAATTGGGCCCCATTCACATAAGTTTTGGTTAAAATCACTTTTAAATAACCATTTTTTTATATATCTTTTTAGAGTTGTATGCAAACCAACTCTCAACGTATCCGAATTTTCATACTATAAGTGATTGTGGCAAAAACTTTCACTTTTTTTTTTTACTTTAAAAGTAAAAAATAAAAAATAAAAAATGGTAACTTATCCAAACTAACTCTAAATTTTTCAACCGTGGAGGACACCACAATTACTTTTATTTCAATTCCTTAAATCCTAATTACATGTATAGAAACTCGAAGCCATTTCTCCAAATATGTACACAGAGAAAGATGGTGATGACAATATCAACAACAACAGTGACAACAGCTTGTGGGGTTTGATGGTCCAAGCATTTCTAATTATGAGCTCTCCGTGGGAGAATGGTCCATCTACATCTCTTTATGATCGAGGTCCATAGAAAAATGGTTCATCTACTTTTCTTTATTCTTTATGAGATCTCCTTGGAAAAATATCAACTTGATTAGATGGCCCAGTCACATTGAAGGAAAATAAAGTCGATCGGATGGTTGGCGCAGCCAAATTGCAACAAATTTGAGCCTTCTTTATCTCAAGGATGGATCATAAAAATATATGATTTTCTAATTGTCGTGTGAACATATTTTGTTCACATAAATCTACAGCAAGCCAGGCCCGGCACCCGTAATATGAGTTATTGCTACCGTTGTCGAGAGAGTGACTGTTGTTGACTTGAATGTGTCCATTTGTGTATCCAACTGTGCTCCTAATTCGCAATATGAGGACTCCATGCCAAAATATCTACTTAATTAGGTGACCCAGTCATGTCCATACAAGTTGTGTGCTGCTAAATTGTGACAAATTCAAGCCTTCTTAATTTGTCTCATGGGTAGAGCAAATGCATCAAACTGTAAAATGCTAGCTGTAGTTGAACATATTGAAAATCATGCTGCTAGGTGGTGGTATTAAATAGTGATGGTTGATTTAGCAATTTTCCCTATTAAAATGCAAGATGCTTCATATTTTGTTCAAATAATGAGATCAAACAGAGTTAAAAGAATGTGAAAACCAAGTCTTCTCACACTACAAGCCCACAGTCACGGTAAGGCTATTGGCGCATTGCTATTGGTCATGACTAGCTAAACAATCCAGACATGTGGGAAGGAAGATATTAATTGTCTTGCACCACAAGATGCTCTTTGGAAAAGCTGAAATTGTAAAATCCCTTACTTCTCCTTTCTGTATGCCATGACCCGTCTGTATCGGTTTTAATAAAATTATTTTAGAGAACTATCTCTTCACGTGTTCCTTTATAATTATTTTCAAATCATGTCTCCACATATTCAAATTTTCACACTAGAAGTTATTGCGGTCTAAGTTAGAGCTCCCTAATTTTTGCTTCAGTCACTTCTAGTACACGGTGACATTAATTTTAAGCTAGCCTGTGTATAAAAACATTGGGGCTGGCAAGGCCTAAACAGACCCGGGTCCAACTTAAGAGTAGGCCTATAGACTAGAACAGCAAATTCCACTCCACAAGTAGCAATGAGGTTATAATCATGTTGGCAAAATACGGAGTATTAGAAAGGCCCAATTAAGAAAAGTGTCTGAAGATGAAAATTCAACTCATGATATTACATATTAAAATGACAGTTTATTATAAGCTTGTTTAGTTTTGGCCTATCTTTATTATATGGTTTTGTATTTGGGAGGGTTTTGAATTCTTTATTTGTATTCTCCCAGATGCTTCGCTTGTAACCTCGGTATTCCTCCGCCTTAAGTGAGGGCTTATTAATAAACTTGAATTAAAATAAAAATTAAAATTAAAATTTAAAAAAAAAAAAAGACAGTTACCAAGCATGGGCCTATTCAGGACAAAGATGTTTTCAGTTTTTTCACTGCCTTTGAAAATGAAATTTCACTTCAAACATACTTGGAAACAGCATGATAAACTTTTTAGATGGAAATTATAACTTGAAACGTAAAAAAGAAAACAATAAACAAAAGAAAGTGGCAATATATAGCACATGCACAGACAAAGGCAAGCAGCAAATTAAAGGAGACCGATATTGAATTCAGCTCAAAGAAAAGAAAATTTGGGGAGTTTTTGGTTTGAATCAAGGCTCATCCTCATATTTTGAGAAAGGCCAACTTAGCCCCCAAATTGATTGCTAGCTGTCTAGACCTAATAGACTTAAAGTGCTGATGTTGGTCAAATTAGGGGTGTGCAAAAATCCGCCCGACCTGCTGTATCCGCCCGACCCCATCTAAACCAACCCGCAACCCGCGATTACATATCTGATGGCGGGTGGGGTCGGGTGGATGAGATAGAAATTCTATGGGTGGGGTTGGTTGGTGGGTGTCATTACCAAAACCCGCTCAAGACCCACCAACATTTATATATAAATATATTTATATATATAAATAATAAATTTACATAAAATGATTAAAGATACTTGTTATAAATTTTTTTTAAAAAAAATACATGTTAGAAAAATTAGAAAGCATAAACCATAAAGGATTAAAAGCCAAAAGCAAAATACATGCTATAAATTTATAGCTATTTCTTTGTCATCAAATTGCACTGTAAAATATTGGATAGATCCTCCAAGGCATTTAAATATTATGTTATAAAGTAGTGATGTGTTTGTTCTTCATCATATTCAATGTTCAAATGCGAGTGGAATCACATCAATCTACACATGAGATGTCTCTCTTTCTATTTTGTTTATTATCTTTTCTGATTAATAAGCATTCTTCATCCATTTTGCTTAGAGAGTTCCTATAAATTTTGAGCAGAATTGCATCCCATTATCAAATGTGCTCACCCTATTTTATATGAATGTGCCTCCCTAATTCTTCTTTCTTATTTATATTAATACGTATATACTTTCAATTTATGTGTCTTACATCATTTTTATAATTTTCATATTTATGTTTTAAATAGTTTATGTAGGAGTCCCATGAGAATTGCAGTTTAATCATTAAAGAACACAAAATTGTATTGTTAGATACGAGTTTAAGGTGTCTTTGCTTGTTCAAATGAGTTTATAGATTTTAGGTGTTTATAAAAAAAATTATTATTGATTGACCTGCCGAATCCGCCCACCCGCCGGTTGAAATCCGCCAATTTTTTCAACCAACCCGCCGGTTATTAAGATGTGCGGGGTCGGTTGGTGGTTGGGAGGATTAGCCACCCTGTTGGAAAAATACCTGGTGTAGTCTGACGAATCTCCAAAGTAGAATAAACACCTCAAGTCACGTTACTGTGTCGCTTTCCTAAAGACAATATTTGCCCCCACCAAATGTGTGCACCGGGTTGATAGCAAATTCGGCTTAGGATAAAATGAGGCTGATCTGTTGATCCTCTATCTGCATATGCACGATGAAAATAGAGCAGAATACCGTTGATGTAATTCAAACGAACCAAGACACTGCGCTTCAATTTCTGCAGCAATCAGAACGCAGCAATGAAAAGCCCGAACCCACACGAGGGGAGAAGGAGAAGAAGAAATTCGATTATGTAATTGGATTATGAATTGTGTTTCTAGTCTTGGACGAACCCCCTATCTATAGAGGGGTTCGCACCCTTTGGTTGCACCAATTCGGGCCACGGGCCAAAAGGCACCTATTTGGTTGCACCAATTCTGGCCAAAAGGCACCTATTGGTTGCACCAGTTCACCCAAAAGTCACCACCCAACGGTTGTGACCGTTTTGGGCCCAAACCCAAAATTGAAGTTTGCCCAAAAAGAATATGGCTCGTTTGATCTAATGACCCAACCCAGCCCGGTCCGGGGCGGGGCGGGCTCGCGCGTGTGGTCTTTGGGTTCAAGCCCAATCTTGCTTAGGTCCTCCCTCCTTCCAAAACATGGGTACCCCTTGGGGCCCAACCCATAAGTCCAAACTAAGGACTTATAAAGCCTTTAACTTTCTTCTATTTTTCCAATGTGGGACAAGTGCAAAAATGCACTTTCAAGCTTTCTAAGGAACATAGGAAATTTTCAAAAACCCCAATATAAAACCCATTATAAAAATACTTTATTTTGAAAATATTCAACAATCCCCCACCATTTTCAAAATACAAGATGATGATTCTTGGTTCATATGGCAGCCTTATGCATAGGTGAAGGTATCTTATTGATTTGAACCTTTCACTTTAGTGAAACTCATCAGAGTTAATCAAGATGACATAGTAGACGTATCTTTGAACTAGCGATCTTATATGATTAACCGGACATGTCTCACACACAAGACAAAATACATATAGTATTCAAAAACCCGACCCGTGGATTGGCCTTGGGTCTTTATCCTATTTCATGAGTGCTCTAAAGTCAAAGCCCTTAGACATCATAGGAAGCGGCACCACCTCCACACTCATATAGGTAGACTTATAAAGTACCCTTGTAATTACAGTACTCCAACTGCACCATTGTAAGTCTATTAAGAGTTAAATAACTCATCATTCTTCCTTTCACATTATTACAGGTACCAAGCATTTCAACCTTGGGATGAATATATTTTAGGATTCTCAATGCATGTTAAGAATCTTGAGTGCTTGCTATCACGACATATGGTGTACTTTGCTCATTGAACTCAAGAACTTGATGTTTCAAGTGTTGAGTCGAGTTTCCACCAGGAGTGATAAATTATGTGGGCTTCAGTCCCATCCCTTTTGATGTTTTCCATACCAAATCCCTTGCAAGTTCTTTTGTTAAAGGATCAGCCAAATTTTCACTTGACTTCACATAGTTTATGGTTATTACACCATCTGTAATCAATTGTCTCACATGGCTATGTCTAAGTCTTATATGCCTGGACTTACCATTATAAATTTGGCTATAAGCTCGTGAAAGAGTTGCCTCACTATCACACCGCAAAGATACTGGTGCCATTAGTTTTGACCACACAGGTATTTCCAGTAGCAAATTTCTCAGCCACTCTGCCTCTTTGCTGCTTGAAGCCAATGCCACAAATTCAGCAGCCATGGTTGAATCTGAGATGCACGTCTGCTTCTTTGATCCCCAGGAGATTGTACCACCTCCAAGTGTAAAGATCCAACCACTTGTAGAAGAATGATCCTCACTGTCAGTTATCCAACTGGCATCTGTGTATCCTTCTAGAACCGATGGATATCCAGTATAGACTATTCCATAATCTATAGTTTTCCTTAAGTATTTCAATACTCAATAAATTGCATGCCAATGCACGGAGCTTGGGTTACTAGTGTATCGACTAAGTTTCTCTACTGCAAAGGCAATATCAGGTCTAGTGCAGGTCATTGCATACATCAATCTACCAATCACCCTTGAATATAATAATTGATCAACAGCCCTACCAGTATTAGGATATAATTTTAAATGTGGATCATAAGGTGTAGACATGGTTGTATTATCATATTGATTAAATTTCTTAAGAATTTTCTCAATATAATGTAACTGAGTAAGAATTAATTTATCATTTTCCCTCTTAATTCTTATTCCCAAAATAACATCTGCAATGCCCATATCCTTCATCTGGAAGTTTGATAACAAAAATTGTTTCGTACTTTCTATAACTTCAAGATCAGTACCAAAAATTAACATGTCATCTACATATAAGCATATAACTACACCTCATTTACCAGAAAAATTGCTATAAACACATTTATCTGATTCATGTATCCTATAACCATTTGATATTACAATCTTATCAAATTTTTTATGCCACTGTTTAGGTGCTTGTTTAAGTCTATAGAGTGATTTAATAAGCTTACAAACTTTCTGCTCTTGACCTTGTACAACAAAACCTTCTGGTTGCTCCATATATATATCAATAGTCCCATCAACCTTCATTTTCTTTTTGAAAATCCATTTACAACCAATTGGTTTGGATCTAGGAGGCAGATCAACAAGCTTCCATGTTTTGTTGCCCATAATAGAATCTATCTCATCATTGACAGCTTCTTTCCAGAAAGCAGAATTTTTAGATTTTATAGCATCTTCAAAGGTTAATGGATCTGGTTCCATGATAGGTGAAACCATTGTCTTCCTATTATGAGAATTCCTAGTTCCTTCTACAAGATAAACAACAAAATCAGGACCAAAAGACTTTGCAATCCTTGCCCTTTTACTCCTTCTAGGTTCAATAGATTCACTTGGTTCACTACTTTCCTCATAAGGTAAAGGAATTAATTTCTTTTCTTGATTAGATTCTAATCTTGGAATAGTAGTAAATCTATTTTCATAAAATACTGCAACACGTGATTCTATGATTTTATTTATTTCTATTGAACTATTGGGCTCAATTACCGAAAACCTATATGCTTTACTATGTAGAGCATAACCAAGGAATATGCATTCAATCCATTTTTCTCCTAACTTTTTCCTTTTAGAATCAGACAATCTTACAATTGCCCTACATCCCCAAGTTCTAAAATAATTTAAGTTAGGTTTCTTGTTTTTCCAGAGCTTATAAGGAGTCATGTTTTTCTTTTTAAAAGGAATTCTATTAAGTATATAACATGCAGTAAGCAATGCTTCACCCCAAAAATCAGTGGTTAAGTTTGAATTAGAGAGCATAGCATTTACCATTTCAGTTAAGGTCCTATTCTTTCTTTCAGCAACACCACTTTGTTGAGGTGTATAAGGTGCAGAAGTTTCATGTATAACACCCACATTTTCACAATATTCAGGAAAATGATATTCTCCACCTCTATCAGACCTTAGCCATTTTATTTTGACATTAAATTGATTTTCAACTTCTGTTTTATAAGTAATAAATTTACTAAGTACCTCATCTTTTGAATGCAAAAGATAAATATAACAGAATTTAGAAAAATCATCTATAAATGTCACAAAATACTTTTTATCTCCTCTAGTGGGGGTGCTATGCAAGTCATATACATCACTATGAACAAGTTCTAGCAAAGACGTGGTCCTTTCCACTTTAGGAAATGTCATTCTAGTTATTTTAGTTTGCATGCATACTTTACATTTATCTCCTATATTATTATCATACTTAGGAATTAAATCTAATTTAACCATATCATCCATTTTTCTAGTATTAACATGTCCTAATCTAGTATGCCATAAATAAAAAGAATCAAGCATATAAATAGAATTATTTATTTTATTAATATTAAGCTTAAACATTCCTTGATACAAATATCATTTCCCAACAAAAATTCCAACCTTAGACAGTATAAACTTATCTGACTCAAAAACTAACTTGAAGTCATGCTTATTAAGCAAGCTTCCAGATACAAGGTTTTTCCTAACTTCAGGTACATGACATACATTAGTTAAAGACACAATTTTCCCAGAAGTGAATTCTAAATCCACTGTTCCTTTGCCTTTAATAGCAGCTGTTGAAGAGTTGCCCATGTAGAGAACTGTTCCATCATTCACCGTTTCATAGGTGTTGAAAAAGCTCCTATCATTACACACATGTCTTGTAGCTCTAGAATCGATCCACCAATCACCAGCATTCTCGAGTATATTAACCTCGAAAATAACGGCCAGCATTTTATTCTTGGACTCTGATGCTTCAATTTTCTTTTTGAATAATCGACACTCACTTTTGAAATGTCCTTGCTTGCCGCAAGACCAACAAGTACCTTTCCTTTTCTTTGAGTCTGAGTTGGGTTGACTTTTGTTCTTGCGCTTCCTATTATAAGAATTCCTCCGTTTGCCATCTCCTTTGTCCTCCATCACATGGACTTTGGACACATGATCTCCAATCTCATCCTTACTTTCTTGGCGCCTAGTTTCTTCCTCCAATCGAAGGTGTTTTGCTAGTTCCTCGAGAGTACGATCTTCATTTTTGTGTTTAAGACTTTTCTTAAACTCTTTCCAGGAAGGTGGCAATTTTTCAACAATAGAAGACACAACTATGGAATCATCCATATTCATCTTTTGTTGCTTAAATTGGCTAAGAATATGTTGTATCTCATGAAATTGATCCATAACATGTTTATTATCTACCATACTAAATTTCATAAAATGACTAACCAGAAATTTCTTGCTTGTTGCATCCTCTGCTAAATACTTAGCTTCCAAAGTGTCCCACAGTTCTTTTGCATTCTCCACGTGCTGGTAGATGTCAAACAGAGAGTCTGTTAATGCATTCAGAATGTGTCCCCTGCAAATGTAGTCATCATTCTCCCACTTGGTTCTTTCCCGAGTCTGTGCTAATGTTTCATTTTCTTGCTCCTCTGGCTATGGCGTTTTCAAAACATAGACCACATTCAGTGTGGTGAGTAGGAAATGCATCTTCTTCTGCCAACGCCTGAAATTTCCTCCATCGAACCGTTCCAACTTCATAAAATTCTGAGTCATTTGTTGGAGTGATTGAGCCATTTTATTTATTATTAAATATTATTGAAAATTCAATTAATTATCAAATCAGAAAATTAAAATTCAATAATATTTAACTCTCAAATCTTCTTCTTCTAGTAAGTCTTCTTGCCCGGCGTAATATTCTAGCAATTGGAGTTGTAACTCGACTGGTTGATCCCGGCATAGCTAATATTGTCTTTAGATTGTTGAAACTGGTGTAGCCTGCCAAACTCCAAAATTAGAATATATGCCTCAAGTCACATTACTATGTCGTTTTCCTAAAGACAATATTTGCCCCCACCAAATGTGTGCACCGGGTTAACAGCAAATTCGCCTTAGGATAAAATGAGGTTGATCTATAGATCCTCAATCTGCGTATGCACCAACGAAAATAGAGCAGAATACCCTTGTGATTTAATCCAAGTTAACCAAGACACTACGTTTCAATTCTGCAGTAATTGGAACGCAGAATGAAAGCCAGAACCCAAAACTGGAAAAACTAGAGAGAGAGAGAGAGAGAGAATTCAGAAGAATATCAATTCTGAATGGGATACTTTAATGGTCTGGACGGATCCCCTATTTATAGAGTGATCTGTGGCCTTTGGTTGCACCATTTCGTACCAAAAGTTGTGACCGTTTGGATCCGCGCGCGGGTCAGCTCCGCTCCAAGTCTGCACACTTAAGGCCCAAATACCCATTATGATTTTACCCGAAAAGAATAGGGTCCATTGGATCTAATGATCCAACCCGGACCGGGGCGAGCACGCGCGCGTGGTTTTGGATCCAAGCCCAATTTTGCTTAGGTCCTCCCTCCTCACAAAACTTTGGTACCCCTTGGGGCCCAACCGATAAGTCCAAACTAAGAACTTATAAAGACTTTAACCTCCTAATGTTTTTCCAATGTGGGACAAGTGCAAAATTGCACTTTCATGCTTTCTAAAGAATAAAGGAAATTTTCAAAAACCCCAATATAAAACTCATTTTAAAAATACTTTATTTTGAAAATATTCAACAATTGCTACCGCTGTCGAGATAGTGACTGTTGTTGACTTGAATGTGTCCATTTGTGTATCCAACTGTGCTCCTTAATTCGCAAATGAGGACTCCATGCCAAATATCTACTTAATTAGATGACCCAGTCATGTCCGTACAAGTTGTGTGCTGCTAAATTGTGACGAATTCAAGCCTTCTTAATTTGTCTCATGGTAGAGCAAATGTATCAAACTGAAAAATGCTAACTCTAGTTGAACATATTGAAAATCATGCTGCTAGGTGGTATTAAAAAAGTGATGGTTGATTTAGCAATTTTCCCTATTGAAATGCAAGATGCTTCATATGTTGTTCAAATAATGAGATCAAACAGAGTTAAAAGAAGGTGAATATAAAACCAAGTCTTCTCACACTACATGCCCGCACTCACGGTGAGGCTATTGGTCATGACTAGCTGAACAATCGAGACATGTGGGAAGGAAGATATTAATTGTCTTGCACCACAGGGCTCTTTGGAAAAGTTGAAATTGTAAAATCTCTTACTTCTGCTTTCTGTATGCCATGACTTGTTTTTATCGGTTTTAATAAAATTATTTTTAGAGAACTATCTCTTCATCTGTCTCTTTAGAATTATTTTCAAATCATCTCTTCACATATTCAAATTTTCAATCTAGAAGTTATTGCAGTCTAAGTTAGAGCTCCCTAATTTTTGCTTCAATCACTTCTAGTACACGGTGACATTAATTTTAAGCTACCCTGTGTATAAAAATATTGGGCCTGGCAAGGCCTAAACAGACCCGGGTCCAACTTAAGAGTAGGCCTATAGACTAGAACAGCTAATTCCACTCCACAAGTAGCAATGAGGTTATAATCATGTTGGCAAATTAAATACGGAGTATTAGAAAGGCCCAATCAAGAAAAGTGTCTGAAGATGAAAATTCAACTCATGATATTACATATTAAAATGAAAGTTACCAAGCATGGGCCTATTGATGACAATAAGAATGCCAAGAACAACAACAGCAATAAGGACAATACAACGTACACTACTACGATCACAGCAACAGAAAAGGAATATACCAGCTAATATCTTAGAAATATTAGTGACCATAAGAAGTGCCTTCACCAGCTATATTCAGCCCATTTGGTGTTTCACCAAGGATCCCTGTCCGAACAAACACTTTCTTAATTAAATGCAATTCTTTGA
>JAESVK010058153.1:0-15707 GCA_017140935.1 Hamamelis virginiana | reverse complement strand
TCATTTATAAGGGTGGTGCAAGCTTACCAAAAATCTGGTATACCACACTCATATTGGCACCATTGTGCTCCAATGAGATGCTCCCATATTCAGTACCATTGTGTTACAATGAACTTTAAATTGAAGAAAAATCTGACATGGCCTATTTGGGGGTCATTGCTAAAAAATTTCCCAAATATGGGAGGCATAGATGTCATTGCAAAATTTAGGAGCCAAAAAGGCACTCCAATTTGGCAATGGGGTGCC
Organism: Hamamelis virginiana; assembly: GCA_017140935.1. Lineage (NCBI taxonomy): Eukaryota > Viridiplantae > Streptophyta > Magnoliopsida > Saxifragales > Hamamelidaceae > Hamamelis > Hamamelis virginiana. The sequence continues at coordinate 15,461 of JAESVK010058153.1, read as the reverse complement.
AATCATGGCTCCCAAATTTGGCAATGGTAGCCTCAAATGGCTACCTAGGAATAGAAAAATCAAAATCAAAATTCTACTAGATATAGATGAACCTTTCTTCACCATTGCTCAATACAAATCAAAATTGTACTAGATATAGATGAACCTTTCTTCACCATTGCTCAATACAATTTGTACCATACAAATGGCTACCTAGGAATAGAAAAATCAAAATCACAGTCTACAGCAAATTTTCGTGTCCAAAGCTCATAACATTTAATAACATAAAACTGCATAACTAGGTTAAAAAAACTCAAATCAGCATCAACCTTTCTTAGCCAAGGTTAAAAGAGAGCTCAAAACAAAAAAGTGAAGCAATCTAGTCCGTAAAGCAAAATAGCTAAAGAACGACACTCTAACAATATTTAATAGTCTGTATTTTGTAAGATTGTTCACTAATTTTTAACAGATATGACATGTATAAAATCATTATCTAATTTAATTTAACAATAGATATTTCAAAAAATTAGTTCTATTAAAAATGAACTACCAATAACATACATGTAAGTGCTTACAAAGCTAAGAGAAATCAAAAAGTAAAAAAAAAAATCAATCCAAGTAAAATAATGTGGCTGGGACAGAACACGTGATGATCTATTTCCAACATTTAATGCTTTTTAGCTGGAAAGGGGCTCCGACAAAGAGTACGAAGACTTTGGGACTCCCTGCTAAACAGCATAAGCGGACAGGATTTCCAGATTTTGGATCAGATCCAGCTATTATAGCGCAAAATAATGCAAATTGTTAAGGGCGCTCCTGGCTTAGCCCTGCTCCCACCACTCACTTTTAACACATTTTATTTTAATATGTTCTGTACTCATTTTGATAAGTTGCGGAATATATTTTGAAAAATCGACAGTTAAATAAAATACTTATCTTATAAATATCATTTCTGTCAAAAATTACGGTGATTCAACGGTCAATTTTTAAAAAATCTGAATGCAAAATAATGATATTTTGAAAAGCAAAAAAAAATTATACACACGTAAGCAAGCTTTTTTTTTTTTTTTTTTCCCATCATCATAGTATAAATAGCAAACACTTTGTACCTGAATTTCTGACTGATGAATCAAATATTATTTTTATGTATGATGTGCATGTCAAAAATCATAGTCATCAGAGGGTCAGTTTCTTAAAGTCGGACTTAAAAACTGTGACAGAATGCAACGGTAAAAAAATATCATAATGTTTCAAAGTTTGTATTTTAGAAACTAATCAAATTACTGTAATTTTTGGCATGCATAATATGCATAAAAAGAATATCTAATCTTGGTTTTTTTTAAAACATTTATCCCACGCTAAATAACAATTAAACTCCTCAGGTAAGTACCTGTGTACGTACCTGTATGTATTTCTGTCATTTCATTTTTGCATGCATTTTAATGCTAAAGTGCATATATATGTTGTTCTTCCTTTTTCATTTTAAGAATTGATTGTATGTTTATAACACTCGATCCAGTCAATGAAACATGGGTGATATTGAGGCATAAGATTTGAGCAAACGTCTGTATTACTGTTTTCTTGGACTAAAATGCCCTTCTACATATAAAAAATTGATTGTTTTTTTCTCAGATGTTGAACAAAATTCCCATCGAGACACATAATCCCCAAAAATATACATAATTTCCAATCCCTACTATAGCTAATAATCTTATGAGGATTAAATAATTCACAATCCTTAATGATTTATATATAAAATCTGCAAAGTTGGTAAGAATTCGCAATCCCCATTATGTTAGTACAACGTCACATTAACATTTAATTTATTGGGATGATAAAATATTTATAAGAAAATAATAAATAAATAAATAAAGACATGATGTGACCGTTGTAGATATGGTAGGATTTTTTAAAAAGGTGATGCGACCAAAAAATAATGTGGTGCTTTTTCGTTGGGGATTGGGGATTTTTCATGGGTTAGGATTTGCTGTTGATTTGTCACCCGACCAACGGATGTTGATCAACCATCCAGTGCATGGCACTTCATCAACAAAGGAGATCTAAGGGCTAAAGCTTAAAATGCCTACTGACACTGTCGTTTTAGGTTTTAAATGGGCATTAACTCCATTAACCCCGTTTATGTCCAATTAGCTATAAGAGCTTTAGTCGAGACAATAGTAGACTATTTTGTTGGTAATTTTTTTTATCTATTTGCCCAAAATTTTCTCCCTTTTGTCATGCTTGAAGAACAAGATCAGAAGTTTTATTAATGCTAGAGAAAGAAACAACAAACTTTCTTTTCAATTGATAGAGGAGATAAGAAATTGGTGTGAACCAAACAAAAAATTGTGAAAAAATTGAAAGATAGAAACAAAGAATGAGAGACAAGCTGAAAAGAAACCCTAACTATGGTGGAAAAAAAAAAAAAAAAAAGAGAGAGATCCTAAAATAAACCCTAAAATTTGTTCCGGTTTTCAATTTTTTAGTTCTTATTTTCAGAAAATAAAATATAGCCAAACAAATTTTGTGAGAAAAAATAGTTTTTTTAAAGGGGCCAAACATAGCCTTAACTTGCAGCATAACAAGCTTATGTCTTTCTAATCAACCATACTATATTACCAAAAACAGACCCAAAGTGTCCACTTTAATAAGAACAATTGAATTAAATAAAAAGGCTATAATATCTAGAAGATTATTCTTCTAGAAAAATATATCATATAGAGATTCCTGAATTGGAGGCCCCACAAAAAGCACAGCACTTAACATCATCATCATCATAGGCAACATCGTTGTCTGTATGGCATTTGTGTGATGAGATTACCCATCTCAAAATTAGTCATTTATTCAACCAAAATGAGGAGACCAGGCATCATCAAGAAAAAAAAAAGACAAAACAAAATTCTACTAGATATAGATGAACCTTTCTTCACCATTGCTCAATACAATTTGTACCATACAAATGGCTACCTAGGAATAGAAAAATCAAAATCACATTCTACAGCAAATTTTCATGTCCAAAGCTCAAAACATTTTATAACATATAAGTGCAAAACTAGGTAAAAAAAAAAAAACTCAAATCAGCATCAACCTTTCTTAGCCAATGTTAAAAAACAGCTCAAAACAAAAAAGTGCAGCAATCTAGTCCGTAAACCAAAATAGCTAAAGAACGACACTCTAACAATATTTAATAGTCGGTATTTTGTAAGTTAGTTCACTAATTTTTAACAGACATGACATGTAAAAATGATTATCTAACTAGGTAAAAAAACTCAAATCAGCATCAACCTTTCTTAGCCAAGGTTAAAAAATAGCTCAAAACAAAAAAGTAAGTTTAATAGTCGGTATTTTGTAAAAAATAGCTAAACAACGACACTCTAACAATATTTAATAGTCTATTTTGTGAGTTAGTTTACTGATTTTTATCAGATATGATATGTATAAAATGATGATTATCTAATTTAAGAATAGGTATTTTAAAAAAATTAATTCCATTAAAAATGAACTACTAATAAGATATATAAGATATATGTAAGTGCTTACCAAGCTAAGAGAAATCAAAAATTAAAAAAAATCACATCCAAGTAAAATGATGTGGTTGGGACAGAACACGTGAAGATGTATCTGCAACACTTAATACTTTTTAGCTGGAAAGGGGCTCCACCAAAGAGTACGAAGACTTTGGGACTCCCTGCCTAAACTGCATAAGCTGACACTATATAGGACTTCCAGATTATGGATCGTATCCAGCTATTTTAGCGCAAAATAATGCGAATTGTTAAGGGCGCTCCTGGCTTAGCCCTGCTCCCACCGAATACTCACTTTTTACACACTTTATTTTAATATATCCTGCATCAATTGCATAATATATTTTGAAAAATCGACCATTAGATAAAATACTCATCTTATTAATATTATTTTTGCCAAAAATCACGATGATCTAACGATCGGTTTTTAGAAACCGATGGATTGATTGAACATATGGACGGGTTTCAAATGCGGGTTGGGCAGTCAAGCCATACTTTTGTTTTATTAAAACTTAAAGTATATAAAATCATTTTAACAAGCAAAGACACCTCAAATTCTTATCTAACAATCCATTGTTTTCTTTAATGATTAAATTATAATTCAAACAATTCTTTCAACACTAATAAACTAAAGTGTCAAAACAAATTATCCTACAACAATAGAAACGACTAACTAGATATATAATAAAAAAAGGTTCTTTGTTATTAAAAAAATCTTATAAATTAGGATATCATCTTACATTCAAAATTGCATGCATATTCAACAAAATAAATACATCTTCAAATTATCACAATAAAGATCTCTAAAAAAGTAAAAAAAAATACTTAACTTGTAAGCTTATCCATGCAATTAGGGGAAAAGATAAGATAGAAATAAAATTTATTTATATAAATATATTATATATTTAAATATAATTAGTTGGCGGGTGGGATTAGGTCTAAGACGAGTTATCATCTCTGTACCCGCCAATCGAATCAATCCGTCAAAAATTTATCGAATCCATCCCATCAAACCTACCCAACCGTTGCAACTGCAGATTGAGGGACGAGTTTGACGAGTTTTTGTACCTCCCTACAAACCATGTATTCACATATTCAATTTTCTAAAAGTGATTTAAATTAAAAAAAATGAAACCAATAATTGCAGTGGCATTATTGGAAAAATAGAAAAAGGAAATAGCTATTTGAGAGAGAGACTTGAATTGACGAGTCTCTTGTAGAGCCACTGGTTTCTCTGTACCCGGAGGAGAACAGCAGGGAACAATTAATGAGAATTCAGGAAAGACTGGAGTAGACTTTGAGTTCTGGGGAGCAACTTGTTTCTTAATATGTATGTATGCAAGAGGAGAGAGATGAGTTGAGTAACTATATACATCCCATCTAGTAAGGAAGATGTGATCAACAAGTCTAGAGCAACTTGCAGCATCTCTCTACTAACCCGCAGGTTCTTCCTCCTTTCTTTTTCTCCGCCGAATCCTTCCATACCTTTTATAGTGTATATATATATATAGTCCATAGATAATCAGCATAAGCATGCTTGCATAAGTTATGTAGGTAAGCATGAAGTCCATAAATAATTGTAGGATATATATTTTGAAAAACTGACTGTTGGATTGGATACTGTACTTATGAATGTCATGCAATATCAAAAATCATGGTGATTCAATGTTAAAATTTTGAAATATAGTTATGAAAAACTGTAACCACTTCAGTGACATTTATGAGAAACCGACCGTTGGATTACTTTGATTTTTGGTACATGTGACATGCACAAATATAGTATCCAATCCAACGGTTAGGTTTCAAAATATGCATCACACAATTATCTATAGGCTTCATGTTGACGTAAACTTATGTAAGCATATGCTGACTTGATCATTTCAGTGTGTGTATATATATATATATGTGTGTGTGTGTGTGAAGGCTTGGATTTTTAGTCAATCTAGGATTGGTATTTTAAAAACTGACCGTTGGATTAGATTTTTTTTTTTTACATGTCATGTATGCTAAAAATCACAGTGATTCAACGGTTGATTTTTAAAATATAGATGGTGAAAAATTGTAAAAATTCTTATTGTCAAGTACTATCACAGTTTTTCATAACCTATATTTTAAAAACCGAACATCGGATCACTGTAAATTTTGGTGCGAATGACATTTATAAAAAGAATATTTCATCCATCAGTCTGTTTTTCAAAATACATATCTCGTATTGACTAAAAACCCAAATATTCACATAAACTTATATGTGCATGTCCCTTTAAGAAAATTTCTCTCTCTCTCTCTCTCTCTCTCTCTCTCTCTCTCTCTCTCTCTCTCTCTCTATATATATATATATATATATTGCGTCAATTTCATTTTTGTATGCATTTTAATGCTAACAGTGCTCGTGCTTTTCAAAATTAAAATTAAGTTTGGCTCGATTAAAAAATTATATAATATTTTATTATGTTTCCTTGTTCACGGAATCACGGTGAATATCACAAATTCTCATTATTAATAAAAAAAATTTTATATATAATATTGTCACCTGCTAGAAATAAACAAGTATATTTATTATTATACTAAAAATAATTTATGTACAATACATCCAATAAAGATTTTGTATATGTATTAATTGTGCTGGGAAGACTAAATGCAAATGTTTATTTGGTTGAATATGGTAATTAGAGAGAGAGAGAGAGAGAGAGATTTTCCTGAAATTAAAGTAAGGTTGCTAGTTTTGCTGGTTTTTATGTGTTTCTTTAATGGTTATAATTAAAACCAGTAGTAAATGAAGAATGTGTTGATTGTTTTGCTTTTTTATTGTTTGGCTTTCACTAGTGAAAGATGGAAGACACTGCTACGGAAATTCAAATAGAAGCCCATGTTTCAATTGATATGGAAAATAATCCGTTGTTTACTTCCATTAAAGCAATGTTAGAAAATTTGTCTCCCCAATCATCGGAGTGTTGTATCTACAGAGTTCCCAGGAGACTTCGTAAAGTAAATGAGGATGCCTACACACCTCATTCAATCTCCATAGGTCCTTTTCACCATGGCGAAGAGCGTTTCCAGAACATGGAAGAGTATAAATTGAGGCACCTAAAGGCTTTTCTTGTTCGAACTGAGCAAAGCTTGGCATATTATCTTAAAACTGTAAAGGAGTGGGAACAAAGAGCTCGCGATTACTATTCAGAAACTATTCATCTAAGCAGTGATGAATTTGTAAAAATGATTCTAGTGGATGGCAGTTTCATTGTTGAGTTTCTATTGAGGGTATATGAAGGATATCACTTTTTTGAAAAGCCATGGATGGTCGGAATCGTGTTCTCTGACATGATACTACTTGAAAATCAGCTTCCATTCTTTGTTCTTGATGGTTTCTTTAATTCGGTCGTCCCTAAAGGAAAGCCCCCACTTTTAGAGCTTGTGCATGAATGCTGCTGCAGTATAAGTGAACTGCCTGATAAAATTTCTACTCCTAAAATTAAGCATTTAGTTGATTATATACACCATGTTTACGTGTCCTCCATCCCAAAACTACGACACGTACCGAGCAAGAGCAAGAAAAGTCATTTTGTTGATTTTTTACGTCGTTATCTCCGATTGTCGTTTCAGAAAGTAGAACAAAAACAGAGAGGGAAATATGAGCGCTCACCCACTGTGACACAGCTTCATCAGGCTGGCATCAAGTTTAAAAAGGGAACAAGCATCTCCTTATTTGACATAAAATTCAGTAATAATGGAATTCTGGAAATTCCACAATTGAAGATACAAGATGTGACGGGATCTTGGTTTCAAAATCTAATTGCATTCGAGCAATGTTACAGGGTACAGAAATGCATCTTCAGCGACTATTTTGGCCTATTAGATAGCATGATTGACACTTCCAAGGATGTGGATTTACTCATTCATAGTGAAATTATAACGAGCATGCTAAGCAGCAGTGAAGAGGTCTCAACACTCTTTAACAATATTTTTAAAGAGGTTTGGATTGTTTCAAACGATTTTTATTTCTCCAACCTTTGTCAAGAACTCAATGCATACTGCAAATCCCCTTGGCACAAGTGGATTGCAACCTTGAGACGTGACTATTTCAGTACTCCGTGGGGAGTCATTTCTGTTATTGCTGCAGTGGTTCTCATTGTACTCACTTTCATATAATCCATATGTTCTATCATCTCTTTGTAAAACTTTATATAATTCCAAGTAGAATACTTCCATAGAATATGTTATTGTTGCAATTGAATTAGTGTTTCCATGGTTAAATTACAGATGCTCTTTCCACAGCATTAAAGAGCTATAAGCTAACCCAAACTTAAGAAACTGCATCAGCATCCTTGTTGCACTCTCTAGGAACTGTGGCAATCTAAAGTCTCAACCCCACACAGAGAATTTGGCAAGTGTTTCCAATCCTTACATAACAACTCTACTTCCTACAACATGTCTGTCTTACCCAGGAGACAATCATGCATCCTTTTCGCGTCACCCTCCAGAATGAACTCTTGCAGATTTAGCTCCATTACTGCAAACTGAATCCCTTCTCTCATTGCCAAAGCTTCAGCGAAGAGTGCACTGCTCAAGTTCTCAAATGGTTTGGCCATTGCTGCAATAAACATACCTCAAAACCATCTCGGATTTCCAATACTAACACCACTATTACCCCGAGACTCATTCCAAGTCCCATCAACATTCACCTTGAGAAAAGAGGATAAGTAGGCGGATACCATCTGCTAGCTCTATTCGATTCTCTTGGACCCAGACTCAAGTCTGAAGACACCGTCACAAGCGAAACCTCATTTGTAGCTTCCTCGATCAATATTGAACATTAGATCATTGCGTGCCTTTCATATTCTCCATAGAATAAACACTGCAATATGAATCCATTGAACACCACCCTGTCCCCTCTTCCCCTGGATTAACAGATTATGCCAAAGTTGAATGAAATTAGGGTTTGTGCCACATAATTTCACCAAAAATGCAATTAAATCCACATACTAAAATTTTGCAATCGAGTCTACTAACTTTCCCTCAGTGACATTTTCGAGAAACCAACTGTTGGCTCACTGTGATTTTTGGCAAACATGACGTGCATAAGTATAGTATCTAAGCCAAAATATACCAAAATGATCAAGTCAGCATGTGCTTGTATAAGCTTATGTAAGCATGAAGTCCATATAAAAATTGCGGGATGCATATTTTGAAAAACGGATGGTTGGATAAGATACTCTTATTATGGATGTCACGTCTGGCAAAAATCAAGCGATTCAATGTTAGCATCTCAGAATACAAATTGTGAAAAATTATGAGTGCTGAAAACTATCACAATTTTTCTCAGTAACATATCTGAAACCGACCGACTGTTGGATCACTGTGATTTTTGGCATGCATGACATACATATGCATAATATCTAATCCAACAGTCAGTTTTTCAAAATATGCATCCCACAATTACCTATAAGTTTCATGCTAACTTTTGCAAAAGTCAGCTTGTGCCGATAGGTAAAACTAGAATCCCACAAGGCTAGCAATTCACTAGTTCTGGTGCCAGAGCATGAAAGCAGATTGACCATGTATGAGCGCCTCACCACTGGCATAAAGGAGTGTAATGCCATCGCAATGAGAACCTATGCTGAAATTGATGAACAAGGGACTACATTTCACAACAATATTCCAAGCCTGTGCTGTTAACAGGAACTGTCTTATTGGAGACACGGGCAGCAGCTGGGCCATTAGATGAACGATGGGCCAAGTGACTAAGCAAATTTAAGCCGGGTTCAGTAGTGTTTTGTACATTGGGAAGCCAGATTGTAGTGGAAAAGGGTCAGTTTCAAGAGTTGGTTCAAGGGTTTGAGTTAGCTTAGCTACCATTTTTGGTGGCTCTACAACCACCAGAGGGATGTGCAATGGTGGAACAAGGGTTGCCAAAGGGGTTCTTAGAGAGGGTTGAAGGAAGAGGTTGGGTATATGGGGGTTGGGTTCCACAATCAGCAATATTGAACCATCCATCAATTGGGTGTTTTGTGAGCCACTGTGGGTTTGGATCTATGAGGGAGTCTTTGGTTAGTGACTGCCAAATAGTGCTAGTTCCTCATTTGATTGTTCAGATTGTTAACACCAGATTAATGGTGGAAGAATTGAAGGTGGCAGCAAAAGTGGAGAGAGGAGAAAATGGGTGGTTTAGCAAGGAGAACTTGAGCAAAGCAATCAAGTCTGTGATGGATGATAGCCAAGTTGCAACTCAATTCAGGAACAACCATGCAAAGTTTAAGGATTATCATTCTTTGCCAATGCGTGGGCAGAAGATATATTCATAGTTTCATTCAGAATATGCAGAATCTGCTGGGAATAAAAGACATTCACGGATGAAATACGACTTCCAATGAAGCTGTTTAATGATGCTTTTTCTATACATTTGTTGGCTTTTGGAGTCTGTCTATTATATCACCTATTGGGAACCATAAACAAACATATGGAAGGTTTGAAAAAAGCCAAAAACACAGTAAATTTCCCTCCTGTGGCAGTCAATTAACAAGGTAGACAAAAAGAAAATGTGGAATGTTTGCATAATTGGTGTTAGATTCCAGGTTTTTGGGAACCAAAATGAGACACAAGAACAATGCTAGCCCAGCAAATATTTCAAAACAGAGCTAATCATGCACATTTGTATATAGCTTGAACACAATACCATATGTGTGCCTGTGTAGAAGGGGATGAAGTGGGCAACTCAACAGTTGCAGCAAGATTGAGCTCCTAACCAACAGCTAAACCAGGTGAAAAATCCATAATTTTTTTTGTAAAAACAAATGGCCATTTCAAATGCTGAAATATTCTTCCGATTCTCTCAAAACATTTTTGCTGAAATGGAAATCACACTCCACGCAGAGATGGTCATATAACTCTGATGCAACGACATTTACTCTGTTCTATAAGCCGGTTTAACCTCGAATAAAACAAGGGCATACGCGGCTGTATAGCCCACTATATATGTAAACCCTACTATATATATATGTGTGTGTGTGTGTGTGTCTGTGAACACACACACACACAAATCTTGTCCATTTAGGACCAAATGAACCGGCCAAAACCCACACAGATATTCTTCCATGGTTGGACATCCAAGCCGGACCAAACCAACTCAATCAATCAACCTTCCATGAAATTTAACCCAAATATTCAAAGAAAATTGATATAAAATAAAAAATAAAAAAATCAAGAACATTTCTATGTATGAAGCAAAAAAAAATATATATATATATATATATATATATATATCAAATAAGGGAGGAGAGAAAGAGAGAGAGGGCTTCCACCTGAGACAGATCATTGGCGAGGGCTTCAATGAGAGAGATCGATTGGAGGAGAGTGCTCGACCAGGGAGAGATTGGCTGCGAGAGTGATTCAGGAGCTGGGCAACGCAAACGTGAAGAAATGGTTTTTTTATTTTTTTCATTTCATGAAACCCTTTATGCAAAATAGAATCATGCGTTTTCAGTTTTCAAAAATGAAAATTGACGAGTACTCCAAGTATTTACTATTTAGTACAACAAAGAAATGACGATAGTTTTAGAAAATTATTTATGGAAAATTTAAAAATTTTATAATATTTTTGTTCGACAACAGTTGATTCCGCCTTGATTTTTAGGGATTATATTAGTAGATTTCGGCTTTATTTTGCAAATTTTTGTTTTTGAAAAAAAAAAAATTAATCAGTTTTTTTCTATTTCGATTGAATTAAAGTTTTTAATTTTAAAACTACTATAAATATGCTTGTAACCGTTTTGACAAATCAGTTTATGAATTAATAAGAATTTTCTAATAGTTTTATTCTTTTTTCCTAGCTCTAGGTATTCTTTTGAATCAACGAATTCTAGATTCTCATTAAGCTTGGTATTTTCTTTTAGAAAATCAACAAATTTCGTGAAAGTCCTTAGTTAGTAGTATTATCTTGGATAATCAACCCGTTCGAAGAAATTTATCTTAGTTTGGTGAGTTTCTAAATATCCAATTGCATCAAGAATGAATGTTAGAAAGAAATTAAAGAGAGAATGCCAAAATAACATGCCACATTAGTGCATTGATAAATGTATACGGAGTAATAATGTAGATACTTTCATTTTTACTGTTCTAAAAAAAAATCTTAGTTTAATTATCCAAAAGAGGGAGGGTACAAAAAGGAAAAATAATATCTAGGAGTGCTTGCATTTGGGTTTTCTTATTATTATTGTTTTTTCATTTAATTTCTTTTTCCATGTTCATTTGGGTGGGATTTTGAATTGCGTTTTAACGAAGAAGTGTCGAACGGAATGCCGTTATCGTCGTCTCCCCTTAAAACACTGCCTTTTTTGTTGTTTTGCTACCTCAATCGGTGGATCAAGCCATCAATGATGTGTTGCCATCCGATTGCAACTGAAGTATATTATACCCAAGTGACGGATTGCAAATTGAGGTCTATCCGGTGCCTTCCTAGTCATGCATTCATCTCTCATAGTCTAAAAGTATCTGTTTGGATTAGCTTTACTTAAAATTACATTTGAAAATTATATCTAAATATCACTTTAGCTTTATATTTAAACTATCTTTTCACTAATCAAAATTTTATACTAAAATTGATTGTGACAAATCTTTATACTAATAATGATTATGGAAGAAGTTAGAGGCTCCAATTTTGGCCAAAATCAATTTTGGCCAAAATCAATTTTGAAACCCATAATTAAGAGTGGGCATCATACAGTTTGGTCGGATTTTAGGGGTTATTTTTAACCAAACCGGAGGACTTGGTTTGTCAAATTGGTGCACCATTTCCGATCAAACAAGTACTCAAACCATTGGTTTTGGGTGTGATCAGTGCAGCCTCTTTCGGTCAGTTAAGTCGGTTTGAATTTAAAAAATAAAAATCAATAAAAAATAGCAGTAAGAAATTAAAATATTCTCACATTCAACACTGTTTACCAATAAAATAAAATAAAATCAGAGGCAATGCTTCAATACAATATAGCAAATAATAATAATAATCATATTCAATACAGTAAATCAATTTTAAAAAATTAGAGGCTAGAAAACCACAAAACAGTCATAGCACTGTTTGGCCAAAATTTATTGAAGTTCAATAGATGCAAATCAATTTACTTAATCACAACATAGCATCACTTTGTTTGGTTGCCCAGAATCCATACTCACAGAAAATAATAGATAACATTCAAGCCCAGGTTCTTGAAGATTGGAAAAAATAAAAAAAATAAAAGCAACTTGATGAACCTACTTTAGGGATTGGCAAGTCTTAACCCTAGTGTGCTTGAGCCCTTGACTCTTGACTTTGAGCCCTTATCTTCGGAGAAGATTAGTGGAAACGGCAAACCACAGATGGAAAGAAAGATAGTGGAATTGCCAAATCGGATTGAGAGACGGAGAGAGTGAAATGTGAGACATTGAGAGACAAGTAGAGAAAACATGAGAGAGGTCGGGAGGAGGCAGATGCAGCCAGAGCTGGAGTCGTTGTCTGTCGAGTTGAGCGACTATGGGAGAGAGGCAGCAAAGGGTTTTCTCTCTAGAGAGAGGGCTTGATCGATTGAGAGGTTACCGATTTATACTTTCTAATTTTTTTATATTTTAATAAAATAATAGAAGTAATAAAATATATTATTGTAATATTATAAATGCATCGGCCGGTTTCGGTCACCGACGATTTGATAAATCCTTACCGAACACCGGCCCGAATTGTCGGTTCTCATGTTTTTCAAAACCAAACTGGCCGAAGGTATTAGAAAAACCAGTTAATTTCGGTTCAAATGATTCGGTGCATCGGTTTTGGTCAGTTCATGATCACCCCTACCAATAATCTATTGTGATTTTTAAGACTTTAAAAATACAATAATTTTAAGGAATACTAATCCAAATATGCCTGAGTACCCAAAAGAGTGGGGTCAATCTATGTTACCCTATGCTTTCAAGCATCATGTGCGAGAAGAAAACAAGGTAATTGGCGTGGAGAAAAATAATTAAAAACAAAGGCTGCTGTAACGCATCATATGCGAGAATAACATGCATCATACACCCTCGTCAACAAATCCCAGTGATTTATTTTGTAATAAAAAAATCATCCCATTCAAACTGTAAAAAGCCTGATCACCATATAACTTGCCCGTTGATCACAATCATTTGAAGTTGCAACCCATTTTTACCAACATTTGAAGTAGCATTTTCAAAACTAAAGAAGGGCGAGCTTCAATTCCGCTTTCTTGAATTTTCTTGCAATTCAAAACTAAAGAGTTTAGACTGTGAGTATTAGGAACCCCTTCAGAATTTTTTTTTTTTTACCCATTGCTTGTGTCAAATTCAACCTCAATATTTTGGAAATACTTTTCCATTACAATAAAGGGAAGTAGCCATTTCTCAATGCCAGTAATTCAGTTAAAATACTATCAGCTTTGTCAAGAACCACGACTGAAATTCGTGACCCATCTCCCATTATAGTCACAGATTAACCCACTGGTTCCTCCATTCCCCAAATTATCCAATAATGATCCATTCGTGTTGAGCTTAATAAAGGGACGGATAAGGAGATTTCGTAGGTGCTGACTAGCATATCGGTAAAGTTTTTTGGTAGTTGTATTAAATACTTGAGTTGGAATTTTGCATTCATCGAAATGGGAAAAGTTTAAGAAAATGGGAGAGCTACCCTATCACGTACCCCATAAGCCTAATGAACTTTCTTAAGAAAAAAAGAAAAAAAGAATAGAGGTTTCCAAGCCAATAAGACTTCTCTTATCATAAATTTTGATTTAAGATATACACAATAACAGAGATTTTATCATATTTATAGAAAATACATAAGAATAGAAATTTTATCGTAACACCATATCTTTTATCATTTAATTTTAAAATTTTAATCTATAATTAAGGCCTAGCATTTTCACATTGAAATACCCTAAAATAAAAATTTTACTATCATATCATTTCATTTATTTGATCCATTTGTCATTTTCCTATAAGCAAAAAGTAAAGTCACCCCAGCACGGTCTGCGATCTGGAACGTTCAACTCTCGGTGTTTGAAGTTTGAAGTAGGAGTGAGTATGATCTGCCATGGTCATAAAACCCATGGCACTGTAATCGCAAAGCAATTACAATGGTATCTACTATCCAAATTGTAATTGGATTTACGATCCAAATTCACCCCCTCCTGTTGAGGTTTACTCGCTCACCACTGATTCATGGAGAAAGATTGAAACCCACGTCCCCTGTTTTATGAAATTACATGAGTTGGGTGTATTTATTAACATTATGTTTGGATTGAGAGAATTGGAGAGAAGACAAGAGAAACTCATTAAGAGAAAAGAAGAGAAAGTTAAATGATTTTCTCTCCACCTTGTTTGGATAGGAGGGGAGAAAGTTAAATGACTTTCTGTCCATCCTGTTTGGATAGCCTTCATAAAAGAAGAGAATAGAAGATTTTAAGGTGTAAATTCCAATATTGCCCTTACTTACATAAATAGAAAATAAAAGCTAAAGAAGAAAGAGAAATGGCAAAATAGTAAAACTACCCCTCATGTCTTCCCTTTCTCTTCTCTTCTCTTCTCTCCATTTCTCTCCGATTTGGAGAGAACAAAATAAGCCCCCTTTTCTCTCCTCTTTAATTCTCTCCCCTTTCTCTCCCCCTCCTCCCCTTTCTCTCCAACTCTCTCAATCCAAACATAGTGTAATATATGGGTCTGTTCATTGGCTCGCATCTACATCGAATTTGAAGGTATATAAGTATAGTGATATGATCATGTCATTTGATTTTGGTGATGAGGTGTTTCGAGAGATTATGCTTCCTATTAATTGCTCCGCTCGGGGAAGTATTTCAATGTTCATGTCACTTGCGGTGTTAAAGGAATCACTTTCATTATGCGTTTCTTCCAGGTTTCAGCCTACAGCTCGACTTGCATGTGGGTTATGAAGGAATATGGTGTGGTTGAATCTTGGACTAAACAATT
>JAESVK010058147.1:0-18052 GCA_017140935.1 Hamamelis virginiana | reverse complement strand
TAAAGATACATCAAATATTATTCTTTAAAATGTTATCATTTTTTAGAGACACATCAATTCCAACTAAGCATACTACCACTAAAATAACAAACATGACATCCATAACAAGAGTATTTAATCTAGCAGTCAATTTTTTAAAATCCCTGTCCCAATTATCCCGCTAAGGAGCGAATCGTATTTATCTAAATAGAATCTAGACCCCAATGGATCATTTATATATATATATATCAGTTATTCTATTATGAGGCCCACCTTACGCAAGGCTGCGTAACGTCCCCTCCATATGGCCAATTTTATATGACAGTTCGTAAAACTGACCGTTGGATTAGATGCTCATCTTCTGTATGTCATGCCTGCAAAAAACCACAATGATCCGACGGTTGGTTTCTGAGAAAAATGACTTTGAGAAAAACTGGAAAAAAACTACCATTTTTTATTCTTTGAATTCCAGTTTTTTTCAAAGTCATTTTTCTCAGAAACCAACCGTCGGATCACTGTGATTTTTTGCAGGCATGACATACAAAAGATAAGCATCTAATCCAACGGTCAGTTTTACAAACTGTCATATAAAATTGGCCATATGGAGGGGACCTTACGCAGCATTGCGTAAGGTGGGCCTCATAATAGAATAACTAATATATATATATATATATATATATATGATTTTAAAATGTATATGTAAAAATATAAATAACTTGTTGCAACTCTTAAATATAAATATGATTCTAGAATGTTTTTATTTATTATTAATTTCCACCTTCCTTTCTCTCTTCTGTCTCTCTCACAGTTTATCTCTTTTCTCTCTCTCAATTTCTTTTCTGTTTCACCCTACCTAGATTTTTTGTTCAAATTCTTCATCAATTCAACAGACTATTTAAATATCCACATGCCAGTACTATACATTTTCATTCAATTTGATTTAATTAGAAAATAAATCAAGATACGAAAAAAATCAGAATATAAAATAATAGACCAAATAAAAAATAAAACAATATATGTATTTGCTAATCTTATCTAATAACTAACTAATGTCTAATAAATCCTATAAATAATAAATATATAACGGAAAATTTTATATAAATTTTTTTTCCCATATCCTATAAGTTCAACCAAATATTAGTAAAAAAAATATATCTATTTGCAACAGTATATAATGACAGGGATATATTAGTAAATTAACTAGACTAAAATCATTGAAGTGTTTCTTTGCAATCATATTGAATCGATCCCTCAAAATATTAGAACACATGTTAGCAATAGTATTAATTGAGACTGATTCAATTGTGCATTCAAATTATTTAACTTTTGCTGCTTCAATGTTCCATGCACTTTTTATTTATAAATTCTAACTTCTTTTATTTCTTTATTATAACAGATTTTGGAAACACTAACCAAAGCTCTTGCTTCTGATACGGTATCGCTTCTTTTATACCAGGTACATACCATTACTTTTTTAAAACTCACAGTTTCATTAACGTAATCTTGCCTATTTTGTTTCTATGATATTTCGAATATCAAATTCTGTTCATGAATACAAGCATTATAATGTTTTTATTTATTATCTTTTCTGTCACTTATGATTTTTCTAATACTGTTCATATAATTTAAATACTTCAATTCTTTCACATATTTCTATACATGATTCACATTAAATCCTAAAGCCTTATTGCTTCATGCATATAGTTATATTTTTACACATTAGAAATTTAGCCTTCAACAAAAACAATGTTCTCATATAAATTTTGAAGTTAAAATATATATTATTTTATTATATTTAAAAGACTACATTTAACTTTAATTAAAATTCATTTTAGTGAAAGGAATCTTCCTTTCACTATGAACAATAAACATTTTTCAGGGAGCAGCAGTCAAAGATTGGAATATTCTAATGTCTACCACAACGAAAGAAAAAACATCCTACGCCGCGAAAAATATGCAAATTCAAGGATAATATCACAGCGTAAGTTCTACTTAGTAAACTATCTATCATAATATATGCTTTCTTTCTTTTTCAACAAACAAACTATATCTCATCCAATAGTAATATTATTATCCAAATATTTTTTCATAGAGCAACAACAATTAACAGTTGATGCTGAAAGAAGGTTACTAAATGTCTCCAATCGACGACATCACTTTAGCACACTATCTCCTAATTCTCGTGAATTTATCGTTAGATCAAAAAGAAAATATTCATCAATAGATGAAACAAGCGATGAGACTTCTACATTTGACTTAGAGGATGTCATTATCGATGTTCAATATCTCAATAATGGTAACTATACATCTAATTATATTTGATTCAGAAATTTCATATTGATGCATTTAAAGTTCCTAATTTCCATAATCCAATCTCAGCTTACAATTGTCCTATCACATCAACGCGCCAAAGAATAGAAGAAGATCATGATCTTATAGATATCCCTCTTCAATGGAATGATTCAACTATCACGACTGTTAGTAACTGTTCCAGCTTTATACCAAAAATTATAGTACTATACATTACATAATATATGAAAACCTCACATGTATCAATTATTCTTTTATTTAGGAAACAGAGCATATCTTATCCCATCGACCAGAAGAGAACAATCTAGATGCTACTACATCTCATTCAAATGCAAGTTTGCAAAATTTTGCAGTTAATATTGGTACAACCTTGATGCACGTACCAATACAAGCTATGCAATTACCAGTAGTAGCTGCATGTTCTTATTGCAATGCTCAACGATTTTATAGAGAGCCTAAAACCTTCTGTTGTTTAGAAGGAAAAATACACTTGACATCAAATCCTGCTCCCCAAGAACAAAAATATTTGTTCACATCTGATTCAAAAGAAACAAAATCATTCAGAACATTCATCAGAGCATATAACAATTCATTTGCCTTTACATCTTTTGGTGCCATTTATGATAAAGAACTCTCTAAGAAAAATCATGGAATCTACTCTTTTAGAGTTCAAGAATCAACTTCTTCCCGTTGATAAAAAACCATCACATTTACAATTGTACTTCTATGATACTGAACATGAAATTACAAACCGATTATTACAATATTCTAATTTTAGCCCAAACTTACTTGAGCTCATTTCAAAAATATTAAACCAAAACCCATATTCTATATTTTTTCGAAACCTCTCTCCACTACCTAACCTAAAGGATCAATCCATAGTTATCCATTCTAGCCCTAGCCTAGATCAACGAGTCTACAATATTCCAGATGTCTCCCAAGTTGATGCAATATGGACAGAATCTGATGACAACAAAACAACAAGTAATCCTGACATTATTGTCCATGGCCATTAAAAAGACCAGCACCGAATCAAGTATTACTATGGTTGTTATGATCCATTACAATATCCTATATTATTTCCCTTTGGAGATACTGGATGGCATAATGGAATCAAAAGAGTTATAAGGCATATTGGCGAAGAAACTTGTCCTGGCCAAAATATTGTCGATCCACACAACGCCACATCGATAGACCAACTTCTCAACAACGAATCCAAAGGTATTTACTATTCAAATATTTTCTTTTAAAAGATAGCACAACAAAAAACATTGGTTAGTTAATAAACAAAATTTCTTATGCAGTTGAACGCGAAAGCCATTACACTGCAAAGACAAATATCTCTATCCGTGAATATTATTGCTACAAATTACAAATTAGACATGATGACAAATCATTATTATTACGGGCTGGAAGATTGCTCCAATGGAAGATTGCTCCAACAATACATCATCGATATGTACATAAAGATGGAAATAGCAAGGTTATATTATCTTCGAAACAATCAAAAACAAATAAGAGCCGATTTATATGCAGGCATTCTTGATGGTATTGCACAAGGTGAAACACAAGGCTCAGCTGTTGGTAAAAGAATAGTATTACCTGCATCATTTATTGGTGGACCTAGAGACATGAAACGTAGATATACTGATGCAATGGCATTAGTACAAAAATTTGGTAAACCAGATTTATTTATAACAATGACTTGTAATCCATCATGGCTAGAAATAAAAAATAATCTTGTAAAAGGTGAAGAATCACAAAATAGACCAGATTTAGTTGCACGAGTATTTCGAGCAAAAGTTGAAAAATTAAAAAATGATCTTTTCAAAAAACAAATATTTGGTCCAGTAGATGCTTATGTTTATGTAACAGAATTTCAAAAACGTGGCTTACCACATGTACATTTTCTTCTTATACTAAAAAAAAATGCAAAAATAACTTCGCCAAATTCATATGATAGTTATGTTTCCGCAGAAATACCACCTGAAAATCAACCATATTTGAGAAACTGTGTTAGAAAACATATGATGCTTGGCCCTTGTGGAAATTTGAAACCAAAAAATGTATGCATGAAAAAAGGTCAATGTAAAAATTATTATCCAAAAGATTTTTGCGATAAAACAACTCAAGGAAAAGACTCATATCCAATATACAGAAGAAGAAACAATAACGATTCACTTTTAGTTAGAGGATGCACATTAGACAATAGATGGGTTATACCTTATAATCCATATTTATTAGCCAAATTTGATTGTCATATCAATGTAGAGATATGTTCTACAATCAAGCAGTGAAATATCTTTATAAATACATTTTTAAAGGGCATGATAAAATCAGCTTCAAAATAGTTTCTGAGACAACTAACCAACATATTGATGAAATAAATGCATTTCAATCTGGAAGATGGATAGGAGCACCAGAAGCAATGTGGAGTATTTATGCATTTACATTAAATGAGATGAATCCAAGTGTTATAAATCTACAGCTACATCTAGAAGGAAAACATACAGTATGTTACAAAGATAACCAAAATTTAAACCAAATTGCACAAAATCAATTCCTATCAAAAACTATGCTCACAGAATTTTTTGCCATTAATAAAAATGATCCAGAGTCTAGAAAATTCTTATATAGAGAATATCCAGAACATTATGTTTGGAGCAAAAAAGATAGACAATGGACACATCGAAAAAAAGAGACAGTTATTGGTAGAATAGTTACTGTAAATCCATCTGAAGGAGAAAGATATTACCTAAGATTATTATTAAATCACATAAGAGGTCCTATGTCATATAAAGACCTCTTAACTGTAAATGGAATCATATCATCATCTTTTCAAGAAGCCGCTTTTCTTAGAGATTTACTACATACAGATGATACAATTGAAGCTTGCCTACAAGAAGCTTCTTCCTTTCAAATGCCTTTTACATTAAGGCGTTTATTCGCAACTATACTTGTCTACTGCAATCCTGTTGATCCAAAATTGCTTTGGCAAAAATTTGAACAATCAATGTCTGAAGATTTTAGTAAACTTCCAAACATATTGCTGGCACAGATTAAAATAAATGTCTTAAACTCTATACATCTAACACTTGAATCCATGAATAGATCCATTGATGAATTCCATTTAATAGACCAGCCTATCAATTATTCTACTAACGATCTAACACCAAGAGAAATTATAGATGAACTCCAAATACCAATTACAGATGAAGACAAAAACCTATTCATGACACTAAATTATGAACAAAAACATGCATATGATTTGATTTTGTCAACCATTGAACATAATGAACAAAAAACTTTTTTCGTTGATGGTCCGGGAGGAACTGGAAAAACTTACTTATATCGAGCTCTTTTAGCAAAGATACGATCAGCTAATCATATAGCATTAGCTACAGCAACTTCTGGAGTAACTGCATCTATTTTACCAGGTGGTAGAACTGCTCACTCTAGATTCAAAATTTCAATTGACATTGATGACCAAACTACATGTTCTATAAGCAAGCAAACTGGACTTGCTAAATTACTAAAAGCTACAAAACTAATAATTTGGGATGAAGCATCTATGGTGAGGCGCCAAGCTATAGAAACTTTCGATCGTATGCTTCAAGATATAATGGACTCTAATAACATATTCGGCGGGAAAATTATTATTTTTGGAGGTGATTTTAGACAAGTCTTACCAGTGATTCCAAAATCAACCAAAGAAGAATCGATCAACTCAAGTCTTGTCAACTCATATTTATGGCCACAAATGAAAATTCTCAAATTAACACAGAACATGCGTGCTAGAATAGATCCAAACTTTACTGATTTCTTGCTTCGAGTTGGCAATGGCACAGAACCAACAATAAATGATACTGATATTATTATTCCTCCACAACTATTATTACCTATCAATCATATTAAAGAAGAATCAATCAATCAATTAATAAACTTCATTTTTCCTACTCCATTGCTTCATGAAAAAAACATATATCAAATAATTAATAGAGCTATTCTTACACCAAAAAATGATGTTGTTGATGATACAAATCAAATTTTAATCGAACAATTTCTTGGAATAGAAAAAACTTACTCAAGTCGAGATAAAAAATTGAACAATGAAAATTATATGCTTGAAGAAGAATTCCTTAACACATTAACACCAAATGGATATCCCCCTCACAAGCTTACACTAAAAATAGGCTGCCCAATTATGCTCTTACGAAATATAGATCCATCAAAAGGATTGTCAAATGGTACAAGATTAATATGCCGAAATTTTGAAAGAAACGTAATAGATGCTGAAATAGCACTAGGACATTATAAAGGTAACAGAGTTTTCATTCCTCGAATTCCTATTCTACCAAATAAAACAGAACCATATCCATTCCCATTCAAAAGAGTTCAATATCCAATTAGACTTAGCTTTGCTATGACAATTAACAAAGCACAAGACAAAAACTTAAAGATCGGCAAATAACTTAAAGATCATCATAAGATCAGAAAATATTGAACATAACACAAACCAAGCTCACACAACAAATATAGTCTATAAAGAGATCCTTATACCAGAACATGAATCATGAAATCTGCATTGAAAAATATCATACTATTGACTTATTTTGATAATAAAGGTACTACAGCTCATTTAACAATTTCTATTCTTCTCTATGCTTACATTCATATAACTTCTCCACTAACAAAGCTCTCATTATCATTTCACAGGATGCCGCCGAAACTATGTCTTATACGAGACATAACACCAGACAAAAACTTAGATTGGAAGGCCAAAGTCCAAGTCATAGAAAAACATAGAATATGGGCAAATGCTGATAACTCAAAACGACACCAAAAATACATTGTTGCAGATGAATCGGTAATCATTTATACTCGTTCATAACTTTCTATATATATAAGTAATTATTTATACTTTCATATTTGCTAATTATTTATGTTAATATCCTCCAGGGAGATAAAGTTCAGATTATTGTATGGGGAAATCAAATCCCGCTCATTGCAACACGACTTAAGTTCTTTCACACCTATTACATCTCCAAAGCAATAGTCAAGGTGTGCTACACTAAGTATCAAATTATCAGAACAAACTATGAATGGACAGTGAGCGGAAGAACTGTAATTGAGCATTGCACCTGTGCTGAAGACATGATTACCACAGAATTTAACACTTTCCCATAACACATGAAATTTTCAGTAGAAATAGGTAAACGAATGTAATTTCACTCATATTTCATTCTTGAACATACACTACTAACCTTTATGCTAACAAAAAGAAAATCCTTGCAGATATTCTCGGTATCGTTTTGGACATCAAACCCCCTCGATGCACACCTACCAAATTCGGCACTTCAAACGTCCAAGAAGCTATCATAATAAATGAGGAGTAAACTTCTTAAACAATATATCATTCCAACAAATATTCAACTACTTTCTTTAATTTTCCATTCCTTACGCATTAATTCATATAACCTCCCTTTATCTCTCTTTCTACTTTCTACTTTCTATTTCACTATAATAAATTCTAAATAACCAAATCTCTACTTTCACAGGTCACAGCCAGTCCTCATGTCATTTTGGAATCAATTTGTGGACGATCATTCTCGGGAAATATATGCGAAGAAAGAAAGTTATCCTATCTTGATGGCATTTCATGTTGTTGTCAGCAATTACAATGGTAAAAAACTTAAACCACACAATCCTATGAATATATATAGACATAATAATAATTCTATTTACACTCATTATATTCCATATGCATTGTCCAGGTATGTCCATAAGTACTAGAACAAATACATCAATAGCAGTTTCTCCAGAGTATCCTTCAGCAGAGCACCTAAGGAAATGGTACAACTAAAAGCAAATAAACTTAACAAATATTTTCCATGTCATTTATTGCCTCTACTTACTCTTCCATAAACCACATAGGTTCAATGACAATCAAGAAAAGATCAAAGCCACCATAAACCCAAACCACTATTACTCAACAAGCAACACAGGAGTTGAACCTCATCCTGAAACAATCATCACTATCAAGCAAGCCCAGGAAATGCCAGAAAATGTACGTGCCATACATACAATCCCTACCTTTTATTATTTCTATTTCTCTATGATTTTGTTGCTAACAAAAAACCTACCCAAAGACTACATTTTGGACAAGGGCAAAAATTCAACTCAAGAACTACAACCAAAAGTTTTGCTACATCTCTTGCAGCAACTGTTACAAGACCACAGCCTCATACAAAGGCAACATTTACCACTGCAACTTTTGTAGAAATGAGAGTGTAGTTGCAAATCCAAGGTAAAAAAACAAACAAACTTCAATTCAACTCAATTTAGTATCAGAAAAAATTTAACCCATCCTATGATTGCCAGGTTCATTCTAGAAATTGAATTATCTGACAATACAGACACAATCAATGCAAAACTGTTTGGACAAATCGCAGAAGATTATATTGGTTGCCCTGCAGAAAAAATCTATGAAGCTGCTGCACAGGTAATACATATATCATATCCAAACTAACTTATCTTTCTTTGGATAATTTACCTTTGCCTCACACATGCCCCCAGTATATATATATATATATATACTACAATGTCTTTCTTTTAGCATTCAGTTGAAAAGTATCTAGGAAAAAAAATAAAGTCAAAACTCTCCTTAAATTTCCATCAGGTAAACTATTTGCATTTCCCACCTCAAACCCTTATTATGTTCATATATATAATAATATCTACATACAGAATATCTAGACCATCTGAGTTATGGTATGTTGCGTAAGTTTTTAAATGTCATTTGCAATTATCAAAGTCTTCACTCTAATCTAGATCCGGACTTTGACTGCATAGACTGACTTTTTCTATTTTTAGTCTACTTACTATGAACCCATATTTGGAATTGAATAGAAAAAATAATTATCATTGAAATATATAAAACAAATGCTATCTATCAATAAATCTAATGTCATTAGATCACTCTCTTTATGTAGATGTACTGTTCAAATTTTAGCATCCACTCTGTACCTTATGTCAATTTGCATTAATCTTGGTGTTATTATTGTTATTATTTTCTTTTTGGTGGGTTGCAGATATGGTTGAATTTATAAAGGACACCAAAAATCAAAGTTTGAATGCTATCCAGAATTATATCATTTGCAATTGACATGAGTGTTCTCCTAGAAATGCTTACACACACATAATTCATGCACAGACTTATCATTGTTCTTACTTATTTATGTTGAATTTCAGTTTAGTTAGGATTTTGCTTATTTATGCTGAATCTGAATTGGAACTTGTATGATTGAGGTTAATAACTATTGGCAATTTCACGTTAGCAAGTGCCATTTTAATTTTTAGAGACAGAGAGAAAGAAAAAACACTATAGTTAGACAATTTTGTAGACCAATCTTTTTTTTCGAATCCGTAAAGAAGATATTTCGCATGTTATACGCATCCTTGTCCATTCTAACCAACGATTCATAATTTGAAAACTTTGTATTGCCAAAATTTGATATTAGTTTTGCAATTTTTTTATTAAGTTGGCTGAACATTTATCAACATCTTTTGATTGTTTTCCTCTTGTGCCCAAAGCTATCAAGCTTTTAGACAACTTCTATAACAGTTGTTCACTAAAAAATAATCTAAATATCAATGTTTTGCACCATTGATTCAACTTGTCCCTTTACACATTACTTATTTTCTGTATTTTACTTCACAGTCAAATGCAGCTGAGCTTCAACGGATCATTAAGCCACAACTCCCAATCGAATACATGATCCAGATCAAAACAGCTCAAGACTCATTCCAAGGAATAAAAGCATACACCATCAATTACATGAAGCCTCTCAACGAAGAACAGGAACAAGCAACCCAAGAAACAGCTGAGGCAAGCACATCTGGTGCTTCACTTCCTCAGAGCTCTGGCAATGAGCTCAACAAAACTTGAACTGTTGCTGCAAATCGACGAAGCCCAATACCTAGGTTCAAAATGGCTGGACAGTTGCCATTTGTAAATAAATAAACTGTCTTTTGCAATCCTTTTTGAACCTATATGTAAGTACAACCCTATGCCAACCTTGTAAATATGTAAGGCATAAACAAGTAACAAACAGTGCTTTTCCTACATATATATACATATCCATCCACCAGCAATTGCACTCCAGCAGCCCACATATATCCTAACATATATGCCACTATCCCACCAGGCACGTGCGAAGCACGTGCCCCACCCCCCTAGTAGTTAATAAATGTTGTGAAGATTGTGCTGATGAATCTAGATGGATAGAATATCAAAATTCTAACTACATATGATAGGGGTGATGAAGTGAATGTGGTGATCGATTACTTTTAGATAACTTGATGGGTGATAGGATGGTTATAATTGGTTAAGCTAAACCTCTTGCTTTTGCTACAATCATTTCTACTATACATACTGTTAGACCTTTGGACTGGGCTTTGGCTCAATCCATATCCGCCCATTGTGGGCAAGAGGTCCAACAGGATTTGAATTCCTATTTGGATGGGATAGGGATAAGTCCCTTATTCAGTTAGACTCTAATCCTATTAAGGTGGGATAATGGGATGAGTCCCATAGGAGAAGATAACTACCTTATCATTATAAGGTATTAGCAATCACAACTAGGCAGACGTGTGATCTTCCTTCCATTTCTCTCTCTCACTCTCTCACTAGAACTTTCTCTTGGAGAATCACCATTGGAGCTCATTGGACGTGGGTTCGTGAACGAATTGGGAATAGCTCGCTGTGGTTATTCTCTAGACTGCGAGGGCAGAGGAACGTGCACAAAGGCTCGTAGCAACAGGACATTGGCATCCGCATCGGGTTTATTCCGCATTAAGGTTAGTGACCTTCCTAACCAGATATATTCATCATATATGTGCTATATATGATGCATGAACACTTGCACATACACCCAACACATACAAATTTTATAGATAAAAAGATGGTTTAAACATAATTTCTAAAGAGCTGTATGAATAGATAATTCTCCAAAAATATTTTAGATAAAACTAATCGAAAAAAGGGGTCCTAAATATGTATGTATATTTCTATGGCGCGTTTGATAGCTCAGTAATGTTAATTATATGGTGAGGAAGTGCATGTGGTACGTAGCTTATATCCACACTATTTTGGAGCACAATATATAGAAGTAACTTAGGGTTGATGAAACTGTTACGTTGTGGACTTCACACAGAAATAAATAAATAAGGGTTTTACATCTATACTTACACATTGTTTTTAAAACACCTATATAGGTCGAACATTTTGAGAAACCGACCGTTGGATAAGATATATTTCTCATGTATACCAAAAATCATAATGATCCAACCGCCAGATTTTAACAAATCCCACAATAAAAAACTATGATGTTTCTAATTATAATAATTTTTTAAGGTAACATTTTTCAAAAACCAACCATTGGATCACCGTGATTTTTGGCACAAATAGGCATGTGTCCTAAGATATCCAAAACAGAAAAATCTACTCCCGCTAAAGTTGAGCTACAAGTTGAGCAAAAAATGAGCAAAATCACGTTTAAATCTCATTTATTAAATAATCTAATGGCAGAGTGCTAAGCTAAAGTGTGCATTTGAAGAACAAACAGGCACGTGTCCCACCCAAAAAAATAAAATTACTTTCATATAGTTTTTGGGCATTTGGCATTCACAGAAAAGAGTAGAAAATTTGTGATATATGCGTATGTGACCGGTCCAATAAGCTAACAGATCAGGCTCGATTCAGTCCAATAATTAATGGATTTGGCTGATCTGATCCATAAGAATGGACTGGAGTGGGCTAAGGTTTTTTGTCCAATGGACCGACCCGAACTGATCCACTAGCCTGATATGATCCAATCCACCAATTGGCCCATCCAATAGCCTATTTGATTCGATCCGTTTGGCCCAGCTCGAAGGATTTTTGTCCAATGAGCCAGCCCAATCTAAGTCCGATAAGCAGCCCAAACTGATTCGCTAGCTCGATCTGATTTGGTCCACCCATTGGCCCGCCCAATAGCTCGTTTGATCCAGCCCGATCCGTTAAGCTCAACTCATTTTGATAAAATTAATAAAATTATACATGATGTGGGATTTGATCCCCATACCTCTTTAAGATAAAAGTTTTAAGTAACAATTCTTACCACATACCTTATGATGATAGATAATATTTAAATTAATTTCATTTAAATTATTTAGTAACCATTAAATATATATATAATAATATTTAGAAAAAAACATTATTGGATTATACAAATTTCTTTTGAATACCATGCTCGCAAAAAATTAGAGTGATCAAACGGTCAATTTTTGAATAATGATTATAGAAGATTAGTGATATTTTTAAAGAACAAATTAGACAATTTTCCATATTACTATTTTTTAAAAACCGACCGTTGGATTACTATGAATTTTGACAATATGATATTCATAAGAAATTTATTCAATTCAATGGTAGATTTTTAGAAATATCTTGTATAATTATCCATACACGTGTGACTTGAGTTAGTAAATTACAAGGTACACCTAGTACAAAATTGAATGAGATTACTTGATTAGAGTCAATCACCATTCACCAATGACATTTAGAAAAACTAACCGTTGGATTAGATAAACACATTGTGAATGCCATGCTCGCAAAAAATCATAGCGAACCAATGGTCAATTTTTGAATAATGACTATAGAAGATTAGTGGTATTTTGAAGAACAAAACATACAAATTTTTATATTGGCATTTTTTTTAAAATAGACCATTAGATTTGTTGTCCCAAATATATAACCCTAGAGGGGGGTGAATAGGGTTTATGGCAAACTTTTGTTAATATTACCAAATAAAATTTATGTTCAATTACTTAGCAATGGAAGCAAATATATATAAACAAGTAATTGAAAAGAGAGTAAGGGATAGAGAGATCAAACACAGCTATTTAACGAGGTTCGGACTCCGCCTACTCCTCGCCTTAAGCACCCAGTTCAAGGATTCCCACAATCCACTGAGGATTAGCTCCTTGAAGGTGGAGAAACCTTTACACAGTCTTCTTTATATCAGGTGGAAGATTCTCACCTAAGCTCACAAAGAATTTCAACAATAGCTCACAAAGAACCTCAACAATGGCTCACAAAGAACCTCCAAAAGTGCTCACAAAGAACACTTAATACAATCTCACAAAGTTGGTGTGTACAATAAATGCTTCAATAAGCTGATTCACACAAGTATATAGCACAACTAATAGCTTCTCAAGTGATTAACAAGTATAGCTCAAGAGTTTGGTAAAGAATGCTTTGAACAATGAATGATTGTAATGAATGATAATAACTATTGTTGGATTGATAACAATAAATGAAGAACAAACCTCTTTATATAGCCTTCATGGTCTGAAATGGCTGTTTTAAACGAGCTTGAATGCCATTGAAGGAGAGGAGAAGAGCAGGCCACATTAAATACTCAAAATGTCCAAAATAGAAAGAGCCGTTTTGTAATTGCAGACTCATTAGTCTACTAGGCAAAAGGGATTAGTCGACTAGATAGTTAAAATTTCAAACAATTTTTGTTCCCGGGCACGGTTAGTCGACTAGGCAAGTTTGGTTAGTCGACTAGACTAGTTAAAAATAGTTTGTAAAAATTTTCGAGCACGGTTAGTCGACTAGGTAAGGATGATTAGTCGACTAGTTCTTCTGCATTTCCAAACATGGCTATTGGGCTGTCTTTAGTCGACCAGACTAAATGATTAGTCGACTAAAGGTCTCATTAGTCGACTATTTTAGGTGATTAGTCGACTAAATTTAGAATTTCCAAAATTCTAACTTCTGGACTATGATTAGTCGACTGGACTGTGATTAGTCGACTAGACTAAGTTGCTTAGTCGACTAAGCATACTCTTAAGCTAAAAACTTGAAAGTTTTAAGTTTAATTCAACTCAAATCATCTAAGGTAGTTAACTTAAGCATTCAAAAGCATCTTTGCAAGATTTCTAAGTTAATGAATGTCAATGTAACATGAGAAAACCTTTTTGCTTGAGCTATGCAAGTTTAATCAAATAAGTTGCCTTACAAAAGGTTCATATACATCTTGACTTCAAAGATCTTCAAGGAATGACTTCAAGATGTCCTACACAATCTTCATGAATCAATGACTTTGAATATTTGCACAATTGGGAAGCTTTGAATGTGTTGATGAGCTCCAACAAGATATCACTATGATTCTATAGAGACAAAAACACTTAACCATTTGTTAGTAACTAAAGTAATGTTTGTTGATCATCAAAATGTGGTCAATGCAATTGACCTTAGGGCTAACAAGATTATTATGATTCTTTGCAATCATAATATATATTATTCATAAGAAGTTTGTTAAATCCAACGATGGGTTTTGTATTTTACAAATTACGGGTCTTTTCTTTTAATAAGTCTTAAGTGCAATTAAATGAGTCTATTCACAAGTCTATTCAGTATTTTTTTTTTTTTTTTCATTCATGAACTCACTAAATTTTTTTAAAAAGAAAAAAACTTATTTAGTAGAAACTTATTTATTAGAAATCACAAATTATCTTTTTTAATTAAAAATCTCATATATTTTTAATTAAAATTATTATTTTTTGACGATAATCTTTAAATCTTTTTAATTTTTAATTATTTTTTTTTTTTTTTTTTTTTTTTTTTACATTGTAGTTTAAATATACTAAGAGAAAGTGAAAAAAAAAATTTAAAATTGACAAAAAAGCCCGTTAGCCCGATCCATTAGCCTATTAGCTCGATCCATTAACCCAATATGGTCCAGTCCATTAGCCCGTTAGCCCACTTTCTTATTAGGCAGGGTCAACTCAATCCGCCTATTTTGACACAACAACTATCACTAACTCTTTCATATTTTCGACAAAATATATATTATTCATTTTTACCCGGAAAGGACATCTCAAAAAAATTTAAGCTTTTTTTATTAACCAATCATTTATAATAAAAATAAAATTTATCAAATTCTTTTACTCTTTTTTCATTTGCTTTATTCTTTCCAGTCCCGATATAGTCAATATATATATATATATATATATATATATATATATATATATATATATATATATATATATATATATATATATATATGTTAAGGTCAGGTGCACCTGATGCAAGTTGCATCAAGTAACCTTCTTTAGAGTTAGTTGCGGAACGTATTTTGAAAAACTGATCGTTAGATTAGATATCTCTCTTATGTATGTCATGCCTATCAAAAATCACAATGATCCAACAGTCAGTTTGTGAAAATGTCGCTGTGAAAAATTATAATTTTTTGTTTTTCAAAATGTTACCATTTTTTAAGGTATATTTTTTTCAAAAACCGACTGTCGGATCACTGTGATTTTTGGCAAGCATGACATATATAAGATGAGTTTCTAATCCGATAGTCATTTTACATATATATATATATATATACAAACACTCGCACACACTATGTAAGTATGAAGCCCACAAATAACTATAGGATGAATGTATATTTTGAAAACTAACTTGTTGAAAGATTTGTCCCACATCAGTTTCTCACACCACCCAAGCTTGGTTAATAAGTTCTAGAGACCTTCCACTTGGTAACTTAAGTTATTGAGTTGGATCCTGGTTTCTAACATGGTATCAGAGCTAGGTCTTGGGTGTACTCATATTTTCCATTCCCTTTACTCCCGTATCACTGCCCGGGGCCCTCTTCACCACGAACCCATGGGTCACCAATTCTCAGGCTCGGGGTTCGTCCACCCTCGTACAACCCGGGCTGTATGCGGTATCTATTCTCTATCTCAATGTTCGGGGGGCCTCTTTATCCAGAAACTCCTAGGCCTACCAAATCTCTGGCTCAAAGTTTCATCGCCCGCGTACATCCGGACTGTACGCGAGGGGGAGTGTTGAAAGATTTGTCCCACATCAGTTTCTCACACCACCCAAGCTTGGTTAATAAGTTCTAGAGACCTTCCACTTGGTAACTTAAGTTATTGAGTTGGATCCTGGTTTCTAACATAACTGATGGATTAGATATTGTACTTATGAATGTTATGCATATAAAAAATCACTGTGATCTAATATTAAATTTTCAAAATATAACTGTGGAAAATTGTGACAGTTGTTTCCAAGTAACATTTTCGAGAAACCGATAATTGCATCACTGCAAATTATGACAGTCTTAATTTGCATTAGTATAATATATCCAACAATCTTTTTTTTAAATTACGTATCCCACAATATTCTATAAGCTTAATACTTATATAAACATACGCTCACAACATCATTTCTAGTCTTCATGTTTGACTCTCATATAATTTTTTCTTCTCAACGGCTCAACCACATGCAACTTTTGGTTCCGTGTGATGGAGCGTGTCAAGCGCGTCGGCGTAGCATTCGTGGACGTGCAGCCACATGACTCATGTTGCCTCAGCAGAGTCCATTGTTATATAAATCAATGGGTAGTGGAAGCCCAACGCTTTTTGTTAGACCAATTCCATTCATTTGTCATCGGTCTAGTGATGACAAATTAATTTTTGCTCCATTGAGATAAAATTAAATTTAGATAAAATAAATATTCCACCGAAATTTAAATTTAATTGAATTTTGGTCTTTTATTCAGAGTTTATTTTTCATTTTTTAGAACCAAAAACTAAAAAATTTATCCCACTTGCTTTGTAGTATTGCTTGGACAAGAAGGTCCAAGTGGACCCAAATGTAGCCAATGCGTGTATAGATATGTATGATGGTAAATACAAACAAGATAAGAACAGTTGACCAGCCGCCAAAGTTCCTCTGTTTTGGGAAATTTCCAATGGGATTTCTTGTGCAGTAGAAGGTGGTGGTTTGCCAAAACCCAAATTTATATAAATCCCAGCCACCAGTCCATGGCACTGACCAAAACCACCAATCATTATTTGATCTCAAAAGCTCCTTTTGAATTGTATCTCTAAATTGTCATGGTTCTCTTGATAGAAAAGCTTGGCCGCTCCCGTAAACTTTACTCCAAAATGGAGAATCACCACCACCATCATGACCACCAATCTGAGTTTTTATCAGCTTCTCTACAAGCTTTTCGATCCGATGTATTGAATGGCTTGAACCAACTGTCGTTGAATTCAAAACCCGAATCGAAAATCATGTCCTTATTATGGATTCACCAATGTTTTGTGCTGCTGTCTAATATTAACAGGGCTTTTGCAAAGCTAGGAGTGGATATAGATTACCCCATAAGTAAATGGGAAGCTGCTTCTGTGGAAGAATATCTCAAATACAGCTTGAATTTGCTGGAACTTCTCAACTCCATTAGCTCCTCTCTTTCTCATCTTGGACAAGCTCGGCTTTCGCTCTCTTATGCTCTGAGCCTGGTAGAGAATTCGCCATCTTTGGCGATAGAGCGTTTGAAAGCAATTCAGCCAGGGAAATTCAGCAAGGATTGCAGGGAAGATAACAAGGAAGATGGTGAAGGAAGGTTATGTTCTGGCAAGGAATGGGTTATTCAACAAGCTTTGATGGTGATGAAGAATTATGGATTCTGGGTATGTGGGATTGTCTTGTCTGGTTTATGTGCAGAAGGAAGTAAGCCAAATTTGGAAATTAAAAAATTGGCTTCTGGGTTTGTTAGTTCTTCATTAATCGATCTGGATTCGAGTATTTGCAAAGAGATAATGGAGAAAATGGATGTGTTGAAGGAAGTAAAAGAGGTAAATGATGCAGTGGATTCCCTCATCGCTTCCATACTTGCTGGCGAAAGCAGCAATGCAG